>VXBQ01000042.1:64097-139505 GCA_013400175.1 Phainopepla nitens
CTGGGTGAAGAACCTTTTTGTAATATACAACCTAAACCTCCTTGTCACGACTTCAGGCCATTCTCTCAACTTGTATCACTGGTCACCACAGAGATCAGATCAGTGTCTGCCCCTCCTCTTCCCCTTATGAAGAAGTTGTAACTTCAATGAGGTCTCTCCTCAGTCACCTCCAGGGAGAACGAACCAAGTGTCCTCAGCCATTCCTCCTATTCCTCATCTCCTCACGGCCCTTCACCATCTTCATTACCCTCCTTTGGTTGCTCTCTCATAAGCTTTCTATCTTGTGGTCCTCAAAACCACACACAGTGTTCAAGGTGAGGCCGCCCCAGTGCAGAGCAGAGCAGAGCAATCCCCTCCCTTGCACGGCTGGTGATGTTGTGCCTGATGGCCCCAGGACAGGGTTGACCCTCCTGGGTGCCAGGACACTGCTGACTCACATTCAGCTTGCCATCACCCAGGACTCCCAGGTCTCTTTCTGAAATGCTTCTTTCCAACATCTCATTCCTTAGTTCGTGTAGCAGGAGTTTTTCCCGCAGCCCAGGGACGAAGGATGGGCCTGTTGGCACCGCTCCTGGGTTGAAGAGGGGCTCTTGGATGGAAAGGGAGCACCAGTGGCAACCTGAGGGGAGATGGGGGCTCTGCCTGCACTGTGCCTGCTGAGGTAGTGGGTGTTTGCACAGAAACAGAGCACGGACCCGCTTGCCCCTCCCAGGCAAAGTTGTGTCAAGTTCAGCTGCTAACCAACAGCTTGGAAAGTGCAAGAGTGGGTGCCTTTCTCTGCCTGAGATGCTGCAAACATGCTGGCCCCAAATTGCTGAAATTGTCCTTCATCATGAAGGAAAATAATACCTTTTCCTCATGTTTGGCTACAGTCAAGGTCCCGTCCTGCGTCCCCACCTTGCCCCTGCTGCTCTGCCCACCACGGGCCGTGAGCTGCCTCTCCTCATGGCCAGCCCAGCCCTGTGACGGAGCGTGTGCCAGGCCACCATGGAGAGGGTGACGTGGGATTTATCTTGTGTTTTTCACATCTGCACACCCCTCAACACACAGCGCCCTGTGACCCTCAGGACATTCAAACACTTCATTCCCCATGGCAGCCATAGCCCTGCCACATTGGAAGAACCCTCTGCAAACTTGCCATAAAAGACTGTGGTTTTTTTAGCACTGGCGTGTGGTTTTTTATTCCCAATTAAGGTCTCCTAGCCTTAATTGTGCTGACTGCATTGTGCAGGCTAGCGTGATATTTAATTTTCATTACTTACATAAACTGGGGATGCATAAAGCAGCCTGTGAGTGGCATGTAAAAATGCACGTTACGTTGCGTAAGAGTAATTATTTTCTGTTTCTTGACACGCCGTTAAGTGTATATTCCAAAACAATTTTTTTAATGGTGAACTTCTTTTTCTACCACTTATGAATAAATAAACCGCAAAGCATACCAGACTTTAGAAAAGGAAAACCACAGAAGGCGAAATATAAGAACTGTACACATCTGCTAAAAAGCAAGATGAGTCTTGAGTCTAACAGCGAGACTCTATTACAAGTCCTAAAGAAAAAAAAAAAAAGAAGTGAGCAATATTTTGTTCCACAGTGCTGTTATCAATATGTTTTTGGTTGTAGGCTAATTCAGACCAAGGGCTGAAAAACACGCATGACCAGTCATGCACAACTCACTAAATTAAACATCCTCTGGTGAGGATGTCCAAAGTCCATTCAAAGAGTTATGGTTTTTAAGACATACTACTGATGTTTATAAACACAAAAAGTGGCAAAATAATTACCTTAAGTAGCCAAATGGTGAAGATAAAGGATATACACCCGTGGTACTACTCTTGACAGCAAAACAACATCCATGGTATCAAAACTGTGATACATCTTAATAAAACATTAAAGTTTCTTCCACAGAAAAAACAAAGTATACCTATACTTACAGAAATTTGTAATGGTTCAGTGGTAAAAAAAAAAAGACTTTAATGAATTTAGTGGAAATTCTGAGACCCTAACACACCTAAAAACACCAAGAAAGGATCTCAAGATACCATTACAACTTCTAAGATGTGCTTCTTGTTATCCGTGGATTTGTGGCAGCCCTAGCTACCTCAAGTCTTGACACCTCATTTTAAAATAACTGAAAAAACTTAAAAAGTACTTATTTTTCAGTCCTTTTGTTGCCTGCTGTTGTGGTGAAGTGTGATTCTTACCTCAGCCTGACATTTTAGAGCCGTTCTGGCAATGTCCAGACATGTCCGGACGTGTCCAGATATTTCTCCATTGTATTTCCTCATGTTATTTTCACTCAAGGGTTGTTAATTCTCAGCCTTTAGCCGAGCCTAAAGTCAGAAAGGAGAATTTTCCATAAGCCAAACAGTTTAAAAAATGTGATTTTTCATTCAGAGTGAGGGGGTAGAAAAAAAAAATCCAAGGAAACAGACCCACCTTTACCCTCTGAGGTTCTTACTCAACTCCAAATATTTAACCCATAATAAATAAACGCACTCTCATGTCTTGGCAGGGGAGAAATGAGTGTCAGTCAGGAGCCTGATGTGCTGTCCCGACGTGTGCTACGTTTGCCCGGGAGAGGGACTGGGAGAAAAGCCCCTGCACTGAGGCTGAGAGTGGGGTTGGAGACAGCCCCTGAGCGCTCCTCTCAGGTCCCTCCTCAGCAGGGTTATGAAGGAGAGTCCCTAGGCAATGTGTAGGGATTTGAAGCACTTCAGGGAGAGCTTTTTTAAAAGAAAGCATCCAGAAGTCACCTTAAAATCTCTCTCTGGCTCTTGGTGTGCACGTATCCGCTTTGTTGAGTCATGTAGGTGGGGAACCCCCCAAAGTACCGATCCCTTGCTCACCCGTTCTTCCACTGGTTTGTTTGGCATGGAGTACCTGAGAACTTTAAAAGAGAAATAACCTGCAGGACCTCAAACCCCTGGAGAGCAACATCCTGCTCCAAACACCTTGTCTTGTGTCTTGGCATAGATGCTGGAGCAAGGGGTCTTCCCTATTTAATGAGTTATGTTCATCAACCAGAGGGCACGCTCATCAGCAAGCTGCCTGAGTTCTCTGTACTCCATTTCACAGGTACTTGGCTTACCAAATTGTTATGAAAACTCACCATCCAGCCAAGCCAAACAAACACCACCCCCAATATTACTTTACACGCGTGTCAAAAGAAATAACTTGCCGCAGGCCAAGTGGGTGAAGGAATTTTACAAGGCTGCCTCTGATCCTCCCTTCTCCACTCCCTTAGACAGTAAAAGAAATGTTTGTATGATGAAAGGAGTAAGGGAGCAGAGGACAGCTGGTTAGGAATTAATGAAATGTTTGAGCATTTTGTGCAATAATGGATTTAGCTGACTGTTTGCCAGTGTTCTGATCTAGTGTGAATTGCTTTATATGAAACAAGGGGATTCCTAGATTATACAAACCTCCCGAGACTGCTGCTGCTCCTAAATCCTTTCAAAGCTGCGATTTAAAAAAAAAAACAACAAAATGTAGCTCTCCCTCTGGATGGACAGAAGCCCTTGGGATTGTTTTGATTTGCTTTCAGACTTAATGATATTTGACACAGCCAGCTCTCTGAGGTGTCTCCTAGTTGGGAGTGGCTGTGGGTTTGGGAAGCCTGAGGCTATGCTTGAAGCAAATCTGAGCACCCAGAAACCCAGGTGAGGTCTCCCAGCCAGGACATTTATAAACAGGACATGAAAAATGAGTCTCAACTTTTACACATTTGGCCTGTAACTCAGCCCCGGGGTATCTCTCACAAAGCGTGATATATCTGATGGGAGACCCAAGCTGTTTATTCTTCTTCCCACCCTCCTCCAACACATGCTGTCATTATGATGGAGCTTTAATGGCTGTATAAAATGGGCCGTGTCCCTTGATGCCTATTTTTTTTTTCCCCTAAAAGCATTGGGATGCTTCTGTTTTTATCAGATGTGGACTTGTGGCTAGTCAGCCAAAGATATTTTGTCTGGACACAGACAAGTCTCAAGAAGGTTTTACAGAGAAGAGCAGGAGATGGTGTGAATTTGTGACTGGCACCCAGACACGCAGATTTTCAGGTCCATTCTGGTTGTCCATGTTAGCCAAAACTGACATTTAATTCTGAGAGCCAAAAGGCTTCCGACAGAGCCCACAAGTGTAAAGTGTGACTCAGCCCTTTGCCCTGCCACCAGCCCAAAGTCCACCCATCTAGAGCCAGTTGGTTCGTGCCACCCCAGAGCAATATCAACAGTCCTGAGCAAACAGGGTGGTGCAGGTGTAGGTTCCTTTTGCCTTTGTCCTGCACTGAAACCTGGAATCCCCCTGTGCTGGGCATTGGTGAGGAACCTCAAATCCTTTGTTGAGTTTTGGACCCCTCACAACAAGGACACTGTGGTGCTGTAGCATGTCCAAAGAAGGACAGTGGAGATGGGGAAGGGTCTAGATGACTCATGGCTGAGAGAACAGGGGGTGTTCAGCCTGGAGAAAAGGAGGCTGAGAGGTGACTTTATCACTGTCTACAGGAGAGATGATAGAGGAGATCTCCATTGCTCTTGGCAAGACAGGTTAGTGGTGGACTTGGCAGTGCTGGGTTAAGGGTTGGATTTTATGTTTCTAAAGGTCTTTTCCAACTGAAATGACTGTATGACTCTAAAAGCAGTAGGTGCAGCTTCTCTCACATCATCCTCATATTGAAAATGAACAGCTCATGATAGCAGTTATGTTACAAGGTGCTCATAAAGGCTGTAAAATAGGGTTTGCTGCTTCTGCCACTTGTGAGGTCTCATCATAACTTCATGCCTTGAAGAATGAGAGTTCCCTGCCATTATTTTCCTGGTTTGCACAGATGAAACCTGTAATTAATGGCTGCAGAAATTATCCTGCCTCTTGAGTTTATGTGGTCTATAATTATCTTCACAATAAAGTTGTGAAGGATTAAGCTTCAGAGCAGTTCATAGGTGTCAAGGGGTGATGTGACAGTCCTTCAGGAACTGTGGCTTTCAGTCCTCAAGTGCCAAGAGCAGTCAGGATGCTGCTAGACAGCACTTAAGAACTGCAGGGCTTGTTCAGTTCAGTCACTGCTTCCCTTGTCTTGGAGAGATCAGAACCTCTATTTTTTAAAATTCTGTTTACTTTTTTGAAACTTTTCTGTTTCTCTGCACTTGGGTAATGAGCTTAGTCAGTTTTCCTTTGGAATTGCCTCTTATGAAACCATGACT
Source organism: Phainopepla nitens (assembly GCA_013400175.1). Taxonomy (NCBI): domain Eukaryota; kingdom Metazoa; phylum Chordata; class Aves; order Passeriformes; family Bombycillidae; genus Phainopepla; species Phainopepla nitens. The sequence goes on from VXBQ01000042.1 coordinate 69,296, forward strand.
GTGATGTTGATGAGGTTTCCATTGCACAGGGATATTTGTATTTTGGTTGCTCTATTTTTATTGAAAAATGGATATATTTTCATCATGTTGGATGATGAAAATCCTGAACCAAAGCCTAAAGTACAGGAGACTGTTTATGTCTGAGATGATTTTCAAGTGACTTTGTTCACGTTAGCTTTACCCTGGTGAAACCTGATTGGTAATATTTTCAGTTTGCACTGGTGAATGCCTAAAAAAAGACTAGTTAGTCTTCTGCTTGCACAGACTCCTGCTGCCTCCCATAAAGCCAATTTTTCTGAAGTTTCGCCTGAGAGATCTTGTGGCCTTTCAGTACTTAATGGGTGCTTGTAAAAAAGATAGAGAGGGACTTTTTATACAACCAGAAAGTGATAAAACAAGGGGGAATGGTTTTAAACTAAAAGAGGGGAATGTTAAAATTTAGATATGAAGAAGAAATTCTTTACTCAGAAGGTGGTGAACCACTGGCATGGGTTCCCCAGAGAAGCTGTGGACACCCCATCCCCAGGAGTGTTCAGGACCAGGCTGGATGGGGATTGGAGTGACCTGGGATAGTGGAAGGTGTCCCTGCCCATGGCAGGGGGTTTGGAATGAGATGGGCTTTAAGGTCCCTTCCAACATAAACCATTCTATAGTGTTACTTAATGCTTTCTCATAATAACACAATGTTTAATGGATTAATTAATAGATGATAGCGAATTGGGCTAACCCAGAGAGAAGAAAATACCATTTCTTGCCTGATCACCACACAAATGCTTAGTTTATAGCTCTAGACACTAAGTGATGACTGCTAGTTAACTGAGCACTTATCCCTGTTCACACTGCCTGCTTGTTTTGCAGCCTTGTGGCTCCAGCTGGATTCAAACTGTGCAGGTGTTACTGGGCATGCTGTTTTAATCACCAGGTGGGACCTGAAGCTTCTGTGGCCTTCTTGGAGGATTCACTTTACTCAGTGCTCTGCTAAGGCCTGTTATAACCACGTGCTGTGATTTATCTCATCTCTCCCCTTGCCTAATCAGTCACATACCTAATTGTGTTTGCAATATTTTGGGTCCCAGCATAAACAAATTTTTTAGCCCTGTGTCATCAAAACTGCATCTGGGCAACCTTCAGCACTCTCCATATTTTTGGAAAATCCTAGGAAAGCTAGGAAGCTACACCTGTGTTAGTGCCTTCTGCAGATATGACTCAGTGTTAGCAGAAGCCAACGAGCAGTCGCAAAAATAGACACTGTTGTGCTGACTGTATTCCGAGTGTTTTCACATTTCCATGAAAACATGAGTAACACTCACCTGGGTGATGGAAAAGCAAGTTGGATTGGCACTGGTTGGCAGTGGGATGGAAAATTAGTATGTAAAGAACCTAGTGATTAAGATAATGAAAAACAATGTTAAGAGTCTTAGGTGAAGCCAAGTTTTGTAGCCCTCGAGCTTTTAGTTGTGAAATTGTTGGCTCTTGTGTTGTTTCTGAAATAGAAATCTATTTAAATGACTTAAGCAACCCAAGTTTCAGGAATAACCCCAAGCAGGCTGTTTTAGTTGTGACTGAGAAACCAAATTGGGTGAATACTTTTTTATTCTAATTGCTTGAATTTCCAAACACAACCAAGAGAACCAAACAGCTGCAGACCCTAAAGTGTTTATTATGAAAGTAATTTTAAACTTTGAGGAAAAAATGAAATGCCAAAGTTGATTGGAGTGGAAATCCCCTACAAAATACTGGGATTTTTTTAGGATTCTTTTAATCGTTCCCCCTGCCGCTCCTAAAAGCTGAGTGTAAACTGAAACGTTCACAGTTTTTGGAATTAACAAACTGTTCTGAGTTAATTGTATTCAGCAATTTTCCCCTTTTCCTTGACCTGAATGTCGCCCCAGTCATTGATTTTCATGCAATGTTGGACTTGTGAAAGTCCTTCTACCTGAAGTACAGTGTGGATACTTCACACCACTGTTCTTGGGCTCTAGTTTTTCTTTTCAGCTGAAATGATTTTAAAACCATTTACTCCCCAAAGGAGCATATTTTCCTTTCCTTTTCATCTCCTCGTACTCTGTAGAATCATAGAATATCTCAATTTGGAAAGGACCCATAAGGTTCATTTACTCCAACTCCCTGTTCCTTGCAGGACCTAAAACTAAACCATATGACATTGTCCAGGCACTGCTTGAACTCTGTAGAGGCCCTTATGAATACCCCCACAAATACAGTGCTCTCCATAAATGACTGCACTAGATAGGAGCCTTTTGGAATGTGGGATAGGTAATGCAATTTGCAGACATTTTTGTGGGGATAACTACATGGCAATACACTGTGGAACCCCAGAACTCTGCCTAAGGAATTGTAAGAGTTTAGTCTTGGGATGAGTCAGTTAATCTAGTTAATTTGGTAGGAAACCCTAAAAAAAAAAAAAAGAAGTATAGTTTTCTGTTGAAGAAACCACACACATTGACTCATGCCATGGTCCTGCACCTTGTGTGAGCCTGCCAAGTCTGGCAGGTCATGGTCAGGCCCTTTCACAGAACAAATCAGCCTCCAGTTCTCACTTCTGACACCCATAAATATAGCTGCATTTTCCAGTTTCTCCTCAAGCAACTTCATAATTTTCCTCAAACACTTCCCAGACCTTATGAGGGCTACAACACAGCTTGCTGGAGGGGGACCTGGAGATGGCCTATGTGTGTGAACACTGTGCCAGCAGCAGAGACCAGGAAGATTATAATGGAGTTGTACTTTGCTACTGCTCTTCTTCCTTAGACAATCCTATCGGTTCAGCAGCTTCTTTCCTTATTTATACCAGGAGCCTGGCAACTAAAGCTCCTGACTTAAGCACCTCAAAGACTCAAGGTTGCTTTGGTAGGACCAAAAGTTTTGTATTACTGTCAGAATAGGAATAAAGAACTGTTCTCCTTGAATGGGTTCCAGCCTGTTTCTTTGGACTGGTGATGCAAGCACTGTTCCTGTGGATAACTTTGAGAAGAGACTAGGAAAAATGTTTTTGAGTAGTTTAGATAGTTTAGATTTTTTCTGTCAGGTAATCAGCTATATTTTTTCCAGAAAAGGCCTTCCCCAATCCCAGTTAAACAAGAACTAGCCTGAGTGGATTGCCCCAAATTTGAAAAAAAAATTTTTCTTTTTTCCAGCAGGCAAATAGTTAATATATTTTCCTTGCTCTTCCTCCCCCCACCCCTTGTTAGTGGTTGTGGTCAGACTGTAGGCATATGTTGCAGAATCTGCTAGAAAAAAATGTTATCACAGTTGATATTTTCCTGAATACCTTTTAAAAAATTTTCAGTTGGTGCCCAGTATTCTCCCAAACCATTTCTTCTTAAAGGACCATGCCTTGTTGTTGAATGCAAACTTGAACCTGTTTTCCTGTGGTTTGAATGCATATAAGGTCTCTCTTCCACACAGATTTACTCACATCAAATACCACAAAACCCATATTTCAGAAGAGCTACAAATCTGCTCCTCTAAGAGCTTATTGTAACAATCTTGCAGCATTTCATCCTCTCTGTGGTTTTGATCTCTCTCTGAAATGCAGCTGAAGCCAAGATGTTTTAAACTTCTCAGGAAAGGGGACACACTGTTGGACCAACCTCACCTCCTTAGTATACTGGTGTAAAATTCAGAGACAGGGACAAGCCTATAAATTGGAATCCCCCAATATTTCCAGGGCCTGAAGGTATTTGCACACCTGATGCTGAGTTTTGCCCCAGCTCCATGAGCTCCGTCTGAATTTTGCCCTTGAAGCCAGCCCTAGGAAAACTTACAGCTCTTCAGACTTTTGCTTTCTATCTGTGGGTGACAAAAACCACAGAGCTGGTTATAGCAGAGCTCTGGCAGCTGCACTGTTAATAACAGGAAGAAAGAAAGAAAGAAAGAAAGAAAGAGAAGCTGTTCAGCTGATCCATGACCATCTCCAGCTCATCCTGAGATGTATTATTTGAACCACAAAAACCTTCCACACATTTCATGCCTTACAGGGACAGATGTTCCACCACCTGTCTCACTGGTGGTTTGCAGGATTTACCTGGTTATAAACCAGAAGTAGTGCAGGGGTGCAGAAATACCCATTATTTTCAGAGTACAAAATATCTTCTGTGTGTGCGCATTTCATTCACAGACTTTACTTTCTCTCAAATGACCTATGAGTATCTCTTGTCTCATGGAATTGAGTGTTGTTTGCTTGTTCACAGCTTCCTTTCCTTCCGTTATCCAGCAAAGAAAGTTTGCTTAAGTGGCTTTTGTGAACTCTTTCAAGATCCCCAGAAGGATGATACAGGAAACAGAGAGTTTCCTTTCTATACAAACTTCTAGGGTGTTCCCATAATAGCCTGAAATTTATCTGCCCTCAGCAGCCTGCAATTGGACAAAAAATTAATGGACTGTCAAGGGATCAGGCCAAACACAATTAACATATCAGAGAGGAGAGTTTGCAATAAGAAAAAATCCTCCACTTACACAGCACCTTTTATCCTGTGTTGCCAAACATTTTCCTTTGTACATTTCCAATTACTTCACAAGTTGGCTATGCTTTAACCATCCAGCCTGAAATTTTCCATAATTGCTCCCTGCCTCACGTTGAATATATTTTCAGAGAGAAGTGATGGGGGGAAAGCTTCAGAAAAAAACCCAAAAAACCCTCTTAAAAAGATGCAGTTATATTGCACTGAGCTTAAAGCTAATGAATTAGTTTTAGGCATGTTTAAGCATTCTCCCTCTATATTTTGAACAGCATGTTTGCACCTCAGGAGGCCAGAGTGGGAATGAGACTCTTGGCACAGCAGCAGTGCTAGGGATGAGAATCTGCCACCGTTGCTGTGAAAATGCATCTGGGTTTGTCCAAAAAATAAACTGCAGACAAACCCCTATTTCAGTGTTTTAGAGGCAGGTTTGTACCTCGGTTTTATGCCTTCTGACTGCTGTGCCTGTAGTTTCTGCAGCCCCCAAAAAGCAGCCCCTGTAAGCAGAACATCTGGACAGGGCGCCGACAAAATGGATTCTCATCCTTCAGGATTTCACCTGGTGTGACCTGGCACTGTGGGTGAGATCTGGGAGGATTGTAACACTGGGAGGGAGGGCAGGGCCCGTGCTGAAAGCTGACAAGGTAGAAATGTGAGTCATTAAAAGGCAAAGACCAATCTGTAAAGAAACAATTACTTACATATTTAAAAAAAAAAAAAAAATCTGATCTGGAAGGCATGTTTGCCTGGTGGTTGACACTCCCTACAAAAGCACCGTGTTGTTCCAAAAGTCTCCCATGAGATGAACAAACCTTGCCAGGAATAATCACAGATCTGGAGTTGTATAATTGCTCAACTAAAGGCAGGCAAGGAGCAGATAGGGAACCTGTGCTTTGCTTTTCCTGCTCGCTTCCTTGCTTTCAGGGCTGTGCGCTGCTCCAGAGCACTGGGACTTGTATTGGCCGGAGCAGTCAGGACACCAGGAGGAAAAAAAAAAAGCTTCTAAGCAACAGCTTCACGGCGTGTGTTGTTTTAAACTCCATTCATAAAAGCAGTGAGCTGGGCTGTGCGAGCCGGGCTGGGGCTCTGAGCGCTCGTGTCTGCTTGGAGCAGAAAGCTCTCGACGTGCTCGCCCAGCGCCGGCAGTTTCAAACCCTTCCAGCGCTAATCCAGCACTAAAGAAAATGGCTTTCAGCCACTTCAGACCCATTAGTGCTCTCCAGAATGCTAATACAGCGTGGAGATGAAAGGACTGCAGCGAGGGGAAGGAGGAGATGTGGGCAACGGCTTCGCCTCCCCTTTAGGGAGGTTTGGTTCATTCTCTCAAGGAGCAGAGGCCAACTTTGGGGAGCAGATGCCGTGGCAGCACAGCACAGCAGCACTCCCAAGTCATGGGACTCAGGGAGCATTCATGACAGGGCTGGGGTGCCTTTATTTCTTAGTGATAATTCATGTTTAACCAGAAATTTGATATTTGATCTGCTGCAGCCTGGAATGCTGAGTCCATTTGCACGACCTGTATCTGTGTGGCCACAGGCGGGAGATGATGTGAAAATCATTTGGTAATAGCAATTAGCACAGCAATAGTTTTTCTTTATTTTTCTAAGTAGGCTTGGAAAAATTAATCTTTCTTTAAGTTAAGAAACAAGGTTTTTCACTTTTAAAATCAAAAGCCTCATGTTTACTGAGAAAAGTCTGTCTTTAGTGCCAAGAGCCTATATTTTTTTCCAACCCAAAAATCCTGTGAAACAGTACTATTTAAAAAGTCCCCAAGAAAAGGTAAAGAGGTTCTGCTAGAAAGTTTCAGGATGCAGAGAAGGAAAGTGAGGAGGATGGTTGATGGACCATCTGGGACTTCACAGGTTTGGGAACAAGAGTGCTGTGGAGCTCCAGGATATTTACTGCAGTAGGGAAGGTGAGAAGGGATTTTGCCCAGAAATACCTGCAGCAGAACAAAGTGCCAGGTGAAAGCAGGCTGTCAAATCTATTAGAGCCATTTGCTAGAGGTGGTAACAAGTGATGTTCCTGCTGGAAATCAGGACCAGAGGTTAATTAATTATAGGAGCATCCTACTGAGAAACCACCCTGTGAATTTCTATATGATGGCTTGGGGGCATTACCATTAGATGCTTTAGGTGTCCCACTAAGCTGCTCACCACGTTGTTGTGGAGATAACCTGCTTTTCCACTGGTTCCAGAGGGATGCCAGGGCTCCTGCTGCAGATCCCCAAACGTGGATACCCCCGGGTGCGTGCTGCAGGACTGTGCCCTACTTTTGTGTTTCTCAGTGAAAGAGCCACATCAAGTCTCTGGAAAAAAAAAAGCAAAACAAGGACAAAGTTCTGCCCTTCCACTACTCTGTTTTCATTTACAGCCAAATTCTGCCAATCTTTTACTGTCTATTTAAAACTTCTATTTCCTTCTCACCAGTCTGTTTCTGTGCTGGGGTGCATGTTCCTTTTTTTTCTTCTTCTCTTTTTCTTTTTCTTTTTCTTTTTCTTTTTCTTTTTCTTTTTCTTTTTCTTTTTCTTTTTCTTTTTCTTTTTCTTTTTCTTTTTCTTTTTCTTTTTCTTTTTCTTCTTTTTTCTTTTTTCTCTTTTTCTTTTCCCCTGTTGTTTCAGAATCCACCTGGTGATACTCATCACTTACCACTCCAGACACACTGGGACCCTGAGCTGAGCCCAGTCTATGTGCAGACACTGTTACATGAGGTGTCAGAGCCTGCTGTGTATCCAGGGGAGGAGACTGTGCCTGACTTTCCTTGGCTGTGACACTGTGGCTCAGGCTGGAACTGACAGCTGTGGAAAATTAATGGTTGGGCCCTGTTTCCAAGGAATGGCCATCAAGGTCACTGTTCTGAGGCTATAAGGGCACAGCCCTTTCCTACTTGCAGCCAGTACACATGCCAGCTTTGCTGTCCCCTCTTCAGATGTCACCGTGTCACCAGATCGCTGTCACATGAGGACACCGCGGGTGAGGGGGTGGCACTGGCTGCCCAGCCTGTTTTCATGCCCAGGGACTCTATGAATACAGCCTGACAGTGCTCGAGGTGTAACTGAAACCTGCTCTGCAGACACAGCTCCTGGCTGAACTGTCCCTGCCCCTTGCAAGGCTGAGCAGAGGAGTTGGTTCAAACCAGCCTTCAGGACAGGGTCACCCCATGCAGCAGCATGCAGGGAGGTACCTGGTGCTGCCTCTCTGCTGAGGGTACTGGCCTGTTTAGTGCTCTTCTCCATCTGTTTGGTGGTCGGCCCGCTGGAGTGGAGCCAGTTTGGATGCAAAGAAATGGAATTTTTCCCAGGCACAGCAGCCAGAGGTGAATCCTTTTGGGCACGGGGGGCCTGGGCTTGGAATACATTGAGCTCTGTCTCTGGGCAGTTTAATCTCGCCAGCTAGAAACCTGTATGGATTTACACTTCCATATGCAACTGTTTGATAATCATGTTGCCATGGCTACATTTGAATCCTGCAATAAATGTGTAATTTCACACATTTACATCAAAAGGAGCTCCAGAACATACAGCTGCCTCACAGAGCAGCTGATCTCTCTCCATAAGCACTTTCCATTTTTAACACCAGATTATTGTACTCACTGGTGTGCTTCTTTTGGGAGGAGGATGGGGTCTGTAGGGCAGGTTTGGCAGTCACATTCTCGAGGTCTGATCCATATTAAAGTTTCCTCACCAGCAGTTGCCCCTCCTGGAGTCAGAGCAGCCATTTCCAGGGCAGCACCGGTTCTGCAGCACCAGCTACAGGGGACTGAGATCCTTTGCAATTAAAGAAGGACAAAGTCAAACACAAGGTCCTGATAGGCCCAAAATGCAGGGACAAGGACTAAGAAAGAGGAGTGGACTGTGAGGCTCTGCTCAGGGATGATGCCCACCTCTCTTAGCAGTTTGGTCTCTTCATCCCCTTTTCATCTCAGTCCTCTCAGGTCTTCCTCCCTGGTTCCTTGCCTCCTCCCTCCCACCCCCTGCCGGCTTGGTTGTTCCTTATCTCACCAGCTAGCTTGTCACAGTGTTTTGCCCCCAGGCTACCTGTCCCTCCAGTGCTCTCTGAGCTCTGTCCTACTTGTGATGGCTCCTTGTCCCACAGACGCCCTCTGCTAATCCCTTGGGCAGCTTTTTCCTTGGTCCAAGCCTCTTTCTCTGCCTCTAACAAGAGGCAGTGGGCAGGGAAGTGTTATTTAGAGAGGGGCAGGTCACAGGAGGAGCAGGGAAGAGGCTGTACCAGGATACAGCTTCAACCGGCAGCAGCTGAATCAAGTGGTAGATGGCACCGGCTGAGTATCAGATCTGGAGAGAAATTTGCATCCAGATTCTATCCCTGCTGACTTAAACAGATTTTTTTTCAGGAACTCGAAACTTGGACAGTTCTGCCTCTGTTTTTTTTCCTATAGCAGCAGCAGCTGGAACAATGTTGGCACCAAGGCAGGGCTGCAGCTGGTCTCCTTGCTCAGAGCAAAGAGATGCTGGAGAGTCTTCAGCACTCACAGAATAGGGACAAAGCAAGCATTGCAGTTCACTCCATGAATTTACTGTTGTATGGAGAGAGAGGAAATTGACTGTGACAAGTGCCCAATACTGACAATGTCTGTGTGAGAAACTGGAAGAAGGAAAAATATTGGAAAAGCATAAGATTCTGGGTTTTTTCTCAGCTGTTTATACAGCTTTATATATTGGAAAAGTTAAGTAAGTCTAGTTATTGAGGTTATTGGTTTTAATGAGTCACCACCTTGCTGTTATTATTCCTGCTTCCTGTTGCCATAGGACAAGAAGCTGCAGCTGGGCTGAGCTATGCTATGCAACAAATCCTCACACTTGCTCTTCCAAGATTAAGACATAGGAAAATGGGTGGCTCAGACAAATGGGAGCATGGAGAAGGAAAGTGAAATTTGCCAATGTGTTGTGTGGTAACATGACCAGTATGCAGATACTGGGAGCAAAGATGGGTTTCTACTGATTTTGGATGTTTTTTGAGGAGCATTTCCAAAGACATGATAGAAAGAAGGTTGGCCACCGCTGGGGGCTGGGAAGGGCTATGGACAGAGAAGTCACAGGGCGTTGAGAGCGAAGACCTGACTTTGGTGTTATGGGGAGGGATGAACCAGTGAAAGGATACAGCCTGAGAAACAGGACAAAAGAGAAAGGTTAGGAGAAAAATCTCCATGGTGGTATCGGGAGTGGGTAAGAGCGAAGTGTGATCAGGGCCCATGAGAAGTGCTTTAGTAACAGACGAAGGAAGAGAGATGCAAGAGATTTACCAGCAGGGCTGGAGAAGCTGGGCTTGGAAAGTTCTGCAAGGTTTAACTGCAGCCTAAATTCATGGGCTTTGAAGGAGAGGTATGAAGTGGCATCAGGAGCAGTTGCCTGCATGGCAGATAAACCATCGTGTTGCCCACTGTGTTTTGAGAAGATTTAGGGAGAAAGTTTTGCAGGGAAGGGATATCAAAAACTCTGTTTTATCCAGGCTGGGCTTTAGATAATAATTAGATATCCATGAGATATCCTGGAGGATCAGATGTCACTGGAGGATCTGTGCTTGCTCTTGCATTAGCGTGGGAGCCAGCTCTGGGCTGCTGTTGGAATCACGCAGAGCCCGCGGGGTGGAGGCAGGAACATGCCAACCCCCAGTGTTCCATCGATTGGTTTGATCAGTTGTGTAGAAACAAAGCAAATTAAGTTTCCAGTCTCTTGGATGTTGCAGAAGGTGTTGGGTTTGCTTGCAGCAAGTTCATCTTTTTCAGCTGATCCTGCACTTTCAGTTCTTTCTCCAAGACAGCAGAGAAAAGTCCTTTTAGAGCTGGGCTCAGAAATAAAAGGGAAGATCTGCTGGAGCACTGGGCTGTCAGACAGGTTTTCTTCCCCTCTCAAATGCATACAAGGGTGCCTACTGAAAATTCTATGGGAGCAAGCATAAGAGGGGTAGGCACCCAATGTGAAAGTCATCCTCAAGCCATTGGCTTTTTCCCAGTGTGGCCCCTCCCCGTAAGCCCCACAAGAAGAGCTGCACAGTCTTTTCTTCACCCAGTTTGGACACCGTGTCCATTCAGTTCTAGCATCCATAGCCTGGGAGGAGAGGGAAACCCTCCCCTTTATGGCCTGGGTAATGTGTGTCTCTCCTTTTCACAGCTACCAAAATCTGGCATTTCCTGTTCTATTATCCATTTCCTAATACTTCCCAGGGCTTGAATGCTGGACTCGGCCAAGACTCCAGAGAGGGATTAGCATGGAGTTGCCTTGGCCGTGGATGACCTTCTTCTCTTTAGCATTTATTCTTTCTAGAGGATTGAGGAGGAGAAGGGGAGGGTGAGCCACAGCTAAATCCTGTTCTTGGATCTCCCTTCAGACACTGAAGAATGAGCTGAGTGCCTAAATGAACCCAAAAGGCACTGTGGGGTGAGGCACATCACATCCAAGCCGGACGTGGTGGCCTCTTCCCAAGTTCCTGAGCTGCCACACGCTCCAGTCATGCTTCAGCAGGCAGGACAGCCCAGGGACCCTGAGGACTGTGACAGTGCTTCTGCCAGCTTCCCTCTGGGTGACTGGAAAAAAGCAAAGACACAGGTCATGAATGCTGTCTGGAGTGAGTGACCTGGATGTGTCTGCCCAGACTCTGTACGAAGAGGCAACGTGGCCCTGGCTCTGTTGCTCCCAGGGCTTTGTGCCGGAGGCTGACGTGGATTCTGTCCAACGTGTGGAGAGCCACAGCTCTTGCCCAGTTGCAGAAGAGGCCTCTGTTCTCTCTGGTACCCAGAGAGGCTCTGTGGACCCAGCTGCACGATAGGCTGGTCAAAATGGATGCCAGGATCATCTCCATCATCACTGCCAAACTTCCTGATTACAGACTGCTCTGCAGCCTAACGTGGCTCACTGAGGGGGAATTTGGATGCTAAGATGAGAACTGCATAGTGTATTGGCAGTTGTCCATGTCTTTTCACTCTTGGGGTCACTTAACTTTTTCATATATCATGTCAAGCCCCCTGTGCAGCACCACTGCTATGAATTTTGTAGGTTGCTAGAGTTAAGCTTTTCTTTATGTTTTTTCCTATGTTTTCCTTTATGTGCTGATCATTGCTTTCTCTGTAGACTTGTGTATATGAGAATTGTTTTCCTAAAGTCTCTTGCCTCTCTTCCAAAGCCTACTGAATTCTCTGACAATGTAAAGAAGAGCTTAACTTACCCCCTAGCTCATTCTCTCCCTCTCCCAACAGGTACTTGCTTGAAGTTTGTGAACACAGGAGTCAACCTTAGGAGTTTCCAGCTAATGGCACAGTCATGATCACAGGCAGAAGTTGCTTCTGTGATTGACAGTTAGTCAAATATTCTCAGATTGATCTGAGAGGAAAAGTGCAGGAGACATGGGAGGTTGATCAGGCTGACTCCAGCACTGCACAGGGACAGGGCTCAATCCACTCTACCCACTGAATCCATGACTATTGGGTTTGCTTCTTCACTCCCTTGTAAAATTATATGATTAAACAGTTTTCCCTGGGCATTTGCCACTTCTGAACTTTATTTAGTGCATTGCATTACAAATAAAGGAAAAATACTCAATTTCTGCTCTTTTTTTTGTTTGTTTGAGGATCAAATTTTATATCCCCCAATCCTTTTTTTAGCAGGTTAAAATTAATGGACTTTTCAGGGTGATCAAGGGGGAAATAGAGTATCAATCTATTACCATTTGAGACAACATGGGAAATGTTAATTATATAATCTAGGATAAATACCTTTTTTGCCCTGCTCTTCCCATCAGATCAGTGTATGGGGTGCCAGGGCCAGACAAGTGGGAGAAGCATGGCTGATTTGCTTCCTCCTCCCTCCTGCATACAGAAATGAGGGACATGCAAGCTTGGATCAAAAAGTAGTGTCTGCCAAGGAGCAGAGCTGCTCCTGTAGAGACATCCCTCTGTCTCTGCCATTTGGGAAGAGAGGGATTTTGGCCATTTCTTTCTCTTAGTTATGAACAAATAGCACATGGCCATCACTCACCACTAACTAAGAAGCCCAGTTAATGTATCTGGTGATACACCCTGGCTGCCCTGAGGTGCTGTTGTGCAATAGAAGTTGAAAAATTGGGCCAAAAAAATGCCTTAACATCTCCCTGCTTCCATAGTAACTTAAACTCCACATCACAGTGGGCACAAAATACGCTGGGCCAGAAATGAGACTTTACAGACACTATCCATTTCCCTCCGCATTTCCTTTTTATCACCAAGAATTCAGCTAATTTAGCATAATATCCTGAACAACAGGAGTTAGTGTCAGTGTTGAAGGATCAACACTGCTTCTGCAACCCCCTGCGTGCCAGCTGGGGAGAGTCAACGTGCCCTTGCTGGAAAGGTTGTGGTTGTGATGAGAAGATGAAGACTGTGTTATTAGACTAGTACGTATTTGCAAGGTCCAGAGTCTCAGATTTCTGCAGAAAGGTGTGACCTTGTCTAACTTAAGTTTGGAAATAGACCTTTTAAGATCTTTTAAGATCCCTTCCAACCCAAACCATCCTGTAGTTCTGTCTTCAGCAGGACTGGTGACATGAAATGGTTTAGTGCTGGATTTTCCATGAGGATACGCCCCTCAGACTCTGTGCCCACCAGCACAGGCACACCAGTGATACGTGAGAGCCCTCCCAACCCCTGCTATTAGGGAAAAACAAGAGCTGGCATGAGATGGTAAATGCTGCCGTGCGATGTTCAGAGAAAACCTGTTTGCGTGGGATGTGCTGGAAAAATTGCTCAAGAATGGTGCATTCTCATAAGAAAAATGATCTGGCTGCTGTTCAGGTCAGTGGTTTTGTATCACGGCTGCAGGCTGTGTGGTTGTTTCAGAATATGGTGCAGCCATTGGCAAAGTGTTTGCTGTGTGTGTGATACAACTCCCCTTGCTCTGGGGTGTTGGAGGCCCTTGCCCTCACCCAGTTTTGGGTCTGGGTCCATGTTCTCAGAGCAGCTAGCACTGACACAGGGCTCCATGGCAGAGAAAGGCACCATGTGCATGTCAGCCCAGGAGAACAGGACAGTCTGGATAAGTTTGCTGGTGGGGTTTCATCCTCTCGTGATGGGAAGGTGGGAGGTATAAAAAATGCTATGCTCATGTCTATAGCAAGTGATAACCATGATTCTGATCCCTGCTGAGCAAAGCAGTGACCGTGCTTCAGAGGTGGATAAAGAGGTTTCTGAAATCACAGATGACAAACTGGCATTAGTTACTGAAAGAACTAAATTACAGGAATGCCCAACCTCTGCTTGACAAGCTATCAACAAGCCACAAAGGGACAGCCTTGACTCCATCTCCTTTTTCACCTTGGGTGAAGGCTGAAGGGAAAAGACATCTGGAAGCTCTCCTGCCAGACAGAGAGCTGAAAGCCCTCCCTCACACACCATTCCTGCTCTTGTACCAGCAGCCTTTGACAACAGCAACATTAGTTTGTACTTGGTTCCTTTAACCTTCAAGACTAGAACCATCAGCAGGGCTGCCACTAGCAGCAGCCAGCCCCTGTGATTTCATGGGGTGAGGTTTAAAAGGCATGCTTTAATAGGGTTGCTTGGTAGAGAGGGCCCTTTTTCCTCAACAGAATTAAACAAAATGATAGAAACAGTAAATTTAATGAAAGAAAATGAAGTAGCCCTCCAAGGCAGGCTGCTGCTTCTGCAGAGGATGTGCTCTTGCACTGTTGAACAGCTTGGTTCTGGTCAGTACTGAAGCAGCTACTGGGAATGAGACCATGTCAGAGGAAGGTTGTGCTTTAGGTTCCTTGTGCTACTGCTTTTAAAAAAAATAAGCCTTCACAGCAACGGCTCTTTTCCCTCTGGAAGGAGAGCTGAGGCAGCTTTCCTCATTGAGCTGCCTCAAATGTAAAGTTTAATAGAGAAATGTAAAGTTTAATAGAGAAATGAGGAAGGAGCAAATTCGCCTTTTCTTGCAAACGCACAATATCTCTCATTTGTGGCTTTGTTCATTGCTGACAAGTACAGACAGTGATGGGTTAGTACAGGGAGCACTCCCTGCCATCACAAACCCTTGTCCCCTTCACATCCCAGACCTGTCCCAGCACACACCAACGTCATCTCTCCCTTTTGATCCCTGGTCACCTTCTCTCCAGGGAGATTTGCCCACCTTTCCAATCCCCATCCTGTCCAAATCAACCCTGCCAAGTTGCCCTCCATGGCATTTTCACTATGCCACCCTAGCTCGAGCTGCAAATCAGCTCAGACCTTGTGTCCTTGCTGTGCCCATGCAGGAGGTCCTATGGGAGCATGGAGAATTTGACACCAGCTTTTGAGGAACAGGCACCAGTTTTAGCTTTGAGATGCCCAAGACCATGAGCGCTGAAAGCTCCAGGAGGGATCACCACGTTAAACCGAGCCAGGCTGTCTTTTAAAAGCACAGCCCTGCTTAACACTCATCATCACAGCTACAGTAATTCCTTGGCTGCACAGCCAGGTTTGGGGTACAATAAGCAGTTCGTGTCTCTTCCCCCCAAACACAGATGTGCCTTCGCACCCACACGCAAAACCGGGGCGTTAAAAACCTCCCTGTGGCGGATCTTTCACAATCAGCGTTTCTGGGAAGGCCTGGCATTCAGATGGCAGGCAGGACAGCTGGTATCAGCAGTGCCTGTCATTGTGGTGTTGGGGCTTTGCAAAACCGGGTCTGTCTTTGAAAATATTTTTTTAGATTTTTTTTTTTTTAATTTTATTAAGAGTAGCCCTCTAAGGTAAGGTCTCTCTGCTCCTGACTATCTCAGAAGAGAAATCATACCGGTGTTCCCCTGCCTTGGGATTATTGTACCATTTCAAAACACCAGCCTGGTCTGGTAATTCTGCATTTTAACCCCTCTGCCAGGCTGTCTCCTTTAGCTGCCAGCAAGCATCCTCTTCCCAAATTAACCCGACCACAATGAGCTGCAACAGAATCTGCATAATTGCTCTTTTTTGCTCTGAACAGCCCGACTTATGAAGGGGACATTTCCTGCAGCAGCCAGCCCTGCTGTACTCATTATTCCTAAATCAGGGGTTGTTGCGGTACCTTTATGCTCAGATACCGCCTTTCATCTCACACGCTGCCTTCAGCAGCCCCGCTGGCTGCAGCAGCCCCGCAAGATGCCCTCTTTCCATCCTCTCCCAAGCAAGCGAGCCAGGACGCTCCCGATGGAGCCGGCAGTCACCGGCGAGAGCTGCATCCCCCCTTGGAGACAGGCATGCAACTTCCACCTGCGCTGGCAGGCGCCGAGCACTCACGTTGGCGGCAGCGCGGATCCCTTTCAACAGCTTAAATGCGGCTCATTTTTAACCCCGGCCAGCGCATCTAAGCTGCTCTCCGCAGGGCTCAGGAGCTGCCCGCATGACACCGAAGCATCCAGACGCCGGTTCGCCAGCTGACATGTCAAAGCAACGTCGTGGTTAGCAAACTCATCAGCAAATCGACTGGCAGCCCACTCATCGGCGGGAGCGGGTCCCTGCGTTCCGTGCCGCCGCCGCCGCCGCTCCGGGGTTTGTGCAGCCCCGTCGATTTCGGTGTTGCTATCCGGCGTTTTCTGCCGGTGTCTAAAATAGCATCAGGAACGTTCCCTGTTGATTTCCCCGGCAGTGCTTGCTGAGCCGTGCCGGGGACCACAGCTCCCGCAACCTGCCTGCGCGCAGCACCTTAGAAACATTTTCTTGCCTTCTCCCTCCTAAGGAGGTGGAGAGGAGGGGAGAAAGCCCTGTTGATGTTTTTCTGCCCAGCTACCAGCAAATCCCGACCTGAGCTAATTCCGCTATGGCTGAAAGCAGAGGATGTCTGCAGTGCATGAAGCTGATTTGCTGACTTACCCTTCATCTCTCCCAGGAATGCCAGGTGAAGAAGCCGGCCTCTCGCTCCAGGAAAGAGCCACAAGAAGCCGGGCAGCAGCCACTGCAGAGCCTGCTCAGAAGTTCGCTCCCTCTGTCACAGAGTGTGGAGCTTGCCAGGTATAGCCGGGATGAGAACACCCCGTGCTTTTCCCAGGATGAATGAGATCAGCACATATTCAGTCAAGGAAAAAAAAAAAATAAATATATGTGATGGTTTAGGACCCAGAGGAAAAGTGTTGGTCCACAAGTTGCTCTGCTTTACCACTCAGGATTTTCTAGGGTGAATTTCATAGGGAGAGGAGTTTCTCCTCTGCATTTGGTGTTGTTAGATGTGTTAAAAAGCGAGGAAATGGTGGTGATACCCATGGGGTAGGCAGGAACCCATCCTTAGCCACGTCAGGTGGAGGGCATGTGAAGGGCAACCTTACAAGCAGCAGAGATGCCTTTATAAGCTGCAGGCTGATGCCTTTTGATTCAAATCAGCACCTTGCTGTTACAGGCTCCACATGGGCAGTGCAGATCCAGACTCCACTGGTCCTGGCTTTCCTGAGTGGGGTTGTTCAGATTAACCTCTCTTCCATCTGGCTGCTCCGTGACTCCCCAGGTTGACAAAGTCCCTTTCTTCTGCCATGTCCTTCACATCAAGCATCTCTCAGGGCTCATCACCTGCCTGTCAGGCTGGGGATATCAGTGAGCTGAAACCATGAGGTCACAGGGAGGCAGAAAAAGGGCATGAGGTGCTTGGAGGACTTAGGTGGGCTGAAACATTTTGGTGTCAGTGTTATGTCAAAGAGAAACTTGTGTTTCTGGGTCTCTATTGTTATGCTGGGGGGATCCTGTGCTCCAGTGCAAGAGGCTTATGGCATGGCAAGAGTTTGGATGTCTGCCTTGGTCTCAGCTACTAGTTGGGAATCTGTGGGGCACAACGAACATGGCATTTTCCTTTAGTCCTGGAACTAGAGTGACTGCACTGGAGGAAAATGAGATGATTTCCTCAGGATCAGGCCCCAAGGCTTGTGTGGCTGGGAACCCAGCTCATGTCCCCAACTCCCTGGCTTTAGCTACTGCAAACCCCCTCCCTTTCCCTCTCCCAAAGCCCAGGGCTAGGAGTCACTGAGGCACTGACCTCTGCCACAGACTCTCTGCATAACCCTGGGTGTGTCCCTGCACCTCCCCATGCCACTCATCTGCACAAAGTTCCTGTGCAGCTCATCCGTGCTGGGAATGGGTTCCGTGCCTCCAACATGTTCCCTGCTGACAGTGAGACTGGAATGTGGGGTTTGATGTGGCTGAGAGAGTTCCTGTGAATAGGCTGAGGGGGAAGCCTGGCTCCCCCAGGTGTCACTTCAGCAGGATGCAGCAGGACAGTGTGCTGTGCTCACCTGTCACTGTCCTAAGGCCAGGTTTGTTCTCCTGCATCAGCAGAACTCGTGGATGGCTTGCCAGCCAGACCCCAGGGGAAGGTTTATCCCACCTGCACTCAAGGTCTGGCAGAGCCTCAGGCAACTTGTTGCTTGTCCGAGCAAGCTGGCTTCAGCTGCTGGATGTGCCCAGAGCCCCACTGGGTGGGAGAGCAGGAAATGAAGCAATCATGGAGGGCCAGAGAGCATGCAGGAGAAAAGGCCATTTGAGGGCAAGCTTGGAAAGAGTCCTGGGCTGGGGACATGGTCCCCTGGGCCCAGTGATCTCTGAAGTCACAGCACAGAAGGGCAGTGCTACATGGGTCTGTCTTTGAAGGGTGGCAGTGGGGAAGGTGAACCTCTCATCACCTCTGCAGAGCTGCTTGACCAATGAGGTGGCCGTGGGCATGTTTGGAAGCTACACACAAGACTGAACTAACCTACCTCAGATAAGGCTTGGATTAATTAGTCAATACATGTTAAGTGCTGCAAAGATTTAAGGCTCTGCTTAATTGTTAAGTAACTCAATCATCAGTGGCTGCGTGGGATGCCTGAGGCAGAGAGAGGATGAATCAGCTATTCTCTGGCAAGTGCAAGGTAATGAGGGAGGAAACTTTCCAAGGCTGGGTGACAGCAGGATGGGTTGGTCAGGGGACAGCAGCACTTATTGAGGTCACTGGGACTGACTCAGTTTGCCCAGAGAAGCTGTGGATACCCCTGGAAATGTTCCAGGCCTGACTGGATGGAGCCGTGAACAACCTGGTCTGGTGGAAGGTGCCCCTGCCCATGGCAGGGGGTTGGAATGAGATGATCTTGAAGGTCTCTTCCAACCCAAACCATTCTGTGATTCTGTGACTGGGAGCACTTAGGATGTAAAAAAGTGGTCACGTCCTGCATGGAGCAGCCGGCTCTAGGGAGCAAGAGTCCCTTAGGTGATGGATGGAAAGGCAGTGATTTCATAGAAGAAAGAGGCAAAAAGCCCATGAAGGACTTTATTGAGCTCTTCAGGCTTGTTATGGCCAAGCCACTCTGAAAGAGGTGGGTTTGGGGCTGAACCAAAATGCATTGGGGGATGTGAGAGTGGTTTGAGTGAAGTGGGAGCACTTAATGTGCCATGGACTCACCTGTCTTCCCTGCAGGGGCTGGCCCCATGTTATAGGCTTGGGTGGGACATGAAGCTGCTGCTGAGGAGCCAGCTTGTGTCCTGCAGGTCAATTTTCCATGCAGTGATCATAAGCTGAGAGGGTTCCCAACAGGAATGTTGGTGCAGTCCATCACCAGCCTGAGACATCTCTTCTGCTGCCACCAGACAACAGGTCCTGTCACTCAGGGGTGAGTTTCAGACCTGGACCAGTTGCCTTGTTTCTGTGCCAGCAAATTGCATCTTCCACAGTCTCTATTTGCCTCTACCCTTCCTGCTGAGCTTTGCCCTCTGCCTCTCTCCATGTGGGAGCTTCCCAGGTATGTCATGGAGTCTGCTCCCAAACAACTTTGAACAGGGTAGTACTGTCCTCAGAGTCAGCCAGGGTGTTTTCCACCTTCTTCTGAAAAAACATCCCCCCTTGAAGGTGTAACTCACTGATTCTGAGGCTTTAGCCCCAGGGTTAATCCTTGTGCAGAGGTGACTTCCAGCCATGCATGATCATGGCATCTCAGGCAAGTAAGATGAGGGACTCTGGCATTGTGCCTCATCCACAAACATATTCCCAGGGCTTCCTATGAGGCTGGATGTGGGAAGGACCTATCTACCTGGCATCACTCTGGCTGGAAAAAGCCTCTGAGCGCTGCCCTGGTGAAACATTCATATTTTCAGAAACAGGGAGCGGGTAGGAACAGCCTGTACTGTTGTGACAGAGCTGCTTGCATGAGATGAACCTCACTGCCAGGGTTGGGATGGGTGCATGTGGCTCGTGTGGGATAAAGATGCGAGCTCTGGAAGGAGACCCAGCCTAACACAAGCCCCAGGAGGGGCCAACAGGACAGCATGGAAGCGTTGACAAACAAGCCATAACTGCTTGCTCTCTTACCCTGCAGGCTCCCACATCCCTGATCCCAATCGTTGCCCTGCAGCTCTCTGTACAGAGCAGCACTGCCATAGGCAAGCAGCCTGGATCAGTTGCCTGGGTCTTGGATTAGACCTGCCTTATTCCTGGAGACGCTGGAGTCACCAGCAGGCAGCCCCCTGTCCCAGCACCAGCTGCGGGGCTTGGCGTAGGTTTGCAAGGCACCCCTTGACCTCAGCATCGCCCACGTCCTTACAGCCTTGCTTTAATCCTTTTTTAATTAACTGCTGAGGGGTGTGATGGTATCAGAAGGGTGGGAGGGGGGTGGCCTGGGGTGTTTTGGGCTTGGTGTGTGTGCCAGCCAGCTGGGTTTGTTATGAGCCTGTCAGATCTCACAGGCTAGCGTTCTCTCTCCAGATCCGGTTGCGGCTCAGGCTTTGCGTGGATCATCCCTGCGGCTCTTGCACTGCTCAGAGATCCTGCCGTGTCCCACCTGGCAGGTGCTGGCAAATCAAAGATTCGCGTGAAATTGGCAGCTGAAAGGCAAAGTGGCTTCTCTGACAGCACAGAATGCTGGGGAGGAGGTTTGACTTCAGTCAGAAAATCCAGGGGAGATAACCCAGAGCAGAGATGGAGTGGCTACAGGGATGTCCGAGATGGAAATGGGGGTGAGGTCAGCAGCTTGTTGGTCACTGAGGTCATGCAAAAGGCTCCTAAGGGGTTTGGGGTTATCAGTGCTTGGTGGTGGCTTTTCACAGGGATTCAACAGCTTGCTTGCCTGGGGTTTGACTCGATGACAAGGCATATCCAGGCTTTCCACACCTCCTGCACCTCCACTCTGGTACCTCAGTTGCCCAGAGTGTCTCCAGGGATCTGATGCTCCTGGGGAGAACAAGCTGCACACTGGACCCAAATGCCATGAAAGTGGCTGTCCTCAGGCTTAAAGCAGCCTCTGGATGCCTCTCTGGATGCTTAAAGCAGCCTCTGAAAGGATGAGGTGATCTGGAGACAGATTACCTGCCTCTACCCATTGGCCTGCAAGAAGGCAGGATGACTGGAACTGAGATCCCAGGCTGCTGGCATTACCAGGATCACCAAAAATGTGTGTGCTCGGGGTCAGGGGAGACTATGAGAGCAGATGATGTTGAGTCTTAATAAAAGTACACCCAGATAATAACATCCACAGGTCCTGTGTGTCTGTCCTGCACCCCCACTGTGATTTCTTTGAGAGAAACTTGTCCTGCAGATGTTGATTTGGCCTTTCCTGGCCCTGAGGTAGCTCTTGGTTTTTGAACATGTGAGAAGATCTTGTCTAATGTGGCCTTGAGGGGAACCAAGGGCATCAAAGCAGGGAGCAGAGCACAGCTGTTCTTGGCACTGTGGGTGATGAGACACAGCTGTGCCCAAAGCATCAATGAAGTTCAGAAAAGAAGGAGCTGACCTGGATGAGGTGGATGCAAAGATTTTCCAAGGTGTGAACAACACTTCAGCCCCACTGGGAAAACCAAACCACATTCAGTGATGTTCAGCAGAGGCCAGATGTGTTCAATCAGTCTGATACCCTCTTGGCTTTAACCAGTGGAGGCTGCAGACCACTGTGACCAGTCAACTGGGGTAGCTGGTGCACAGTAGGTTCTCCATTGCTGGAAATCTCCAATTC
The DNA here is from genome assembly GCA_013400175.1 of Phainopepla nitens. Classification (NCBI taxonomy): domain Eukaryota; kingdom Metazoa; phylum Chordata; class Aves; order Passeriformes; family Bombycillidae; genus Phainopepla; species Phainopepla nitens. The sequence continues at coordinate 90,669 of VXBQ01000042.1, forward strand.
AACACAGCAAAATTATTGCTTAAAAGGAAATTGTGGCCTTGGCAGAAGTGGTCAGTGCTGGGTTTTGTAAGAAAGCAGATTGCTGACCTCTGTTCATTCCATGTGCCTTAAACCCTGTGACTCTGAACCAGCAGCTGGTCACTGGTCCCTCTTAGCCAGAGTCAGGAGAAGCTTTGTGAGTTTATCACACAGCCAGGAGGTGCTCGGAAGCATTGCTTACAAAATCTCTGCTTCCTGTGCACATAAATCTGGGGAGACTTCGCTTTTGAGGGAGCCATCCTCATGCCTTGTGTTTGTGCTGATTACAAACAGCTGAGTGAAAGATGTGCCTGAAATGAGGGAGACATGTAGATGTGCAATGTCTCTGCCTGCAACACACCTGTTTTCCCAAGAAAAGCTTGCAGGAGTCCTGCCCACCCCCGTGTTTGCTGGCCCCTTTCCCAAGCTGCTCCCTTGGCCCTGGGATGTGCACACGCAAAGCAGAGCAGAGCACCAGAGAGGTGCTTGGTGAGGGAAAGCTGGGCTTTAAGGAGACAATGCTTATTCAGAAGCATGACCAGAAGGTGGAAGGCGAGGAGATGGATGCATAAATTCTCCTTGATGTCTCATACTGCTGTCCTCTGTCAAAGCTGGGAAGTTTGGCAGCAGCAGGAGCCTTTCCCCAGCAGAGGCTCCAGCATGGGAAGAGATTGCTCATGGCTGGGTCACCTGACAATCCTCCTTGTCAGAAAGCACACTGAACTGTCAGAACTGTTTGGCCAGATGAACTGTTTGGCCTCAACTGCTGACATTCCTGCCCTCCTTTTGGTTATGCTAAGGATAAGGTTTAAAAAAATCCCGTGAATCAAGCCTTCATGAAACCTCCCTCCAAGTACAGGAATGCTTCACTTTGAACTTCTGTTGTTGGGTTGATTTTTTCCCCTCAAGATCTGCTGGCTCTGGGGTTAGCATGAAGTCAAATGCTGTTCACTGAAGTCAGCCTTTAGCTGGAAGCAAGTCCAGTTATTCATGTCCTTTTCCCCTCTGCAGCCAGACATATGTTGCTCTCCTGAAGCAATGCTGCTGGTTTGGTATCCCTGCCCCACAGCCCTGCTGATCTGCAACACAGAGGAGCCTCAGAGTCTGGCTCAGCACTCAGCAGCAGCTGGTTCAGCTGGTGGCAGTGTGGAATTTTGCAGGCACCAGGCTGTGTGAGGGATCAGAAGTAACTCAGTGCTAACCTGCTGCTTGTTCTTGGGGATGAATCATGGCAGTGTCTAAGCTTCAGGCAGCAAAGAGGGAGTGGAGCAGGGTTAATGCAGGGTCACAGAAAATGTGATTTCTTCATTCCTCAAACAGTAGTTCAGTTGTGCAGAGCTGTGGTGCTACTTGGCCCCTGTTTTTCTACACTCTCCATGGTTATTCCCCATGGGGCTCTTAAAAGTGCAGATTTTGTCCCCATGGCACTGTTGGCTTGGAGAAATGGCCACAGCTCTCTGCAGAGTGGAGAAGAGCACGTGCTCACTTCAGTTCTGTGGCTGGAGAAAGGGTGGAGCAAAGGAAACATGGGCATCAGCTGGGGAGATCAGGATGTGGTGGGAAGGGGAGGTGTGCCAAGAATGGGCCATGGCCACAAAACCAGAGCTCCTGACATACCCCATGGGGCTGTAGGATTGACCAGCTTGGCTACACATGGTCTGTCTGTGCTTCCTACAGGCTGTGCCTCTGTTATACCCTGATCTGTGCCCACACAGCAGAAGGGATCTCTGGGACACAGCAGCCCTGCAGCAGACTCTCTGCCAGCTCAGACCAGACCTGGAGGCATCAGGACATGCTCAGTGAGTGCAGGCAGTGCTCAGCATGGGGAATGACAAGCCAGCAGGACCACAGATGAGACAAATGAGATGTCCCTGCCAGAGGCAGGTCGTGCCTTGGCTTTGTGCTGTTGAGCTGGTGCAGCTCTTGGCTGGTCACCCCTGGAAGGAAGGCACCTGCATTGCAGAGTGTGCTCAGAGCAGGCAGCCAGGCTGCTCTGCACCCTGGTGCGGTGGCACTGGGGTGCTGTCACCTGTGGTGCTGTGTCACCACTTTCAGTTCCTCCCAACAGTGTCTCAGACAAAGGGAATTGTGCTGCTTGCATTAGCACGGAGAGCTGAGGAAGGCATGGAGAGCTGGCAGGGGAACTTTTTATACCCCAGAGCTGATGGTCAAGTCAGCTTTGTGGATGTTTCTCCCCTTGTCCAGAGTGGAGCTTGGGCCATGCTCTGAGGGATGGAGAACCTCTGCTATGGAGGCAGGCTGCTAGAGCTGGGGTTGTTCTGCCTGGAGAAGATAAACTGGGGCTCTGGGGAAACCTTAGAGCCCCTGCCAGGACCTAAAAGGGCTACAAGAGAGGTGGAGAAGGAGTTTTGACAAGGGTGCTCAGTGATAGGACAAGGCGGAATGGCTTCAAACTGACAGAGGGCAGGTTTAGATTAGATGTTAGGAAAAAATTCTTTACTGTGAGGATGCTGAGGCCCTGGCACAGGTTGTCCATAGAAGCTGGCTTCCCCATCCCTGGAGGTGTTCAAGGCCAGGCTGGATGGGGGCCTAAGAAACCTGGTCTAATGGAAGATGTCCCTGCCTATGGCACAGAGTTTAGAGCAGGATGATTTTGAAGGTCCCTTCCAACCCAAACCCCTCTATGATTCTGTGATGACACAGAAACAAGATGTGAAAGAGAAGGGCTTTATAAGAGCCTTGATTTTTCCCATGAGAGGCTCCTGTCATGCTGGGTGGAGAAGCTCTGGTCTGGGACTTGGTCTGCGAGGGCCACAGGAGGGGAGGAGGCAAAGGAAAGCACAGAGATTCTGGCAGGCCTTGAAAACATGAGAGAGAATTGCATCAGCTCAGTTAAAAAGAAGAGCTGGCAGGGATCCTTCCTCCTCCCCTTGCATCTGTCCAGTACTGAGTAAACACCAGCTAATCTTCCTGACACTTCCAGAAGACAAGGAAGCATTAGAGTGCCATAGCGGTCAGTCAGCGAAAACCACAGCTGCAGCGATGTAGGCTGCATGAACCCACCCCTCCGGCGGGCTCAGCCCCTCAGGAGCAGGGCTGAGCTGTGCTTCCCACAGCAGGTCAGGGACAGAACCAGAGGGGAGCCCAGACATCCTGTCTTGCAGCCTCCTGCTCTTGCTTCTGGGCCACAATGAGCTCAACCAGCCGGGGCAATAACTTCCCAAGGGTGCTGTAGGGGTGAGGAAATAATTAAAAGCTGATCTGGGCTCCTGCTTTGGAGGAAGAAAACCCCCCTCAGTTATTTTCTTAATGATTTAAAAGCACCCTTTCATCTCCAAACTGGCAGGAACCTTCTATTGTTTGTTTCTCTTATGTTTGCTCCTAATCAGTTTTTGCTCAGCAGAGATGGAGATGTGGGAGCCAATTTATCAGGCAGAGCAGAGGAGACACATTAAATGGAGTGGAGAAAGTTAGTTCTCATCAGCAAGTACTTAAAAGTGCCAAAGGTGCAGGAGCTTGTTCTTGCTTCTCATGCAGATATTTGACAAATAACAAGAGGCATTTGTTGGATGTTAATTAAATTTTAAATCCAAATCAAAACAAAAGTTGTTGTCACTCATTGCATCGAGACTTTCATGCCCACAGCAGCTGCGTGTACCCACCAGTCTGGCACCAAAACACTCAAGGCCAAGTCATCTGTCCAGGGTTCTCTGCAAAGCCATGGAGGACAAGGGATGTCACAGCTGAAGCTCTCCATCCTGTCCCATGTCTGGAAGTCTCCAGGATCTACTCACTGGCCTTTGTGTCCTATCCTGAGTGTCCTGAGATGGAGTATGGAGATGTGCTGGGATCTTGCTGGCTTGTTCTGCCTGGTGCCACCAGAATGTGCTGCTTGTGTAGCCCTTGCCTGCCATTTGTTCCTTCTGGTGCATCCCCACAGAACATCCACATTCCCTCCAGTCTGAATATTTCTGTTATGGAGCCCTGCTCGGCAAAGGAGACCTTTTTCACTTGGAGAGGGGGAACAGGTACACAGGACACTGTGCAATCTCCACACCTGGAAATAACCAGAAGTCACCTGGGTTAAGATCCTTACCAAAGTTTGAAGATGACTCTTCCTGGAACAGGAGATTGGACTGGAGATGCCCAGAGGACCTTTCTGACCTAAGTTATTCCATTCTCCTCAGATAGCACATGAAGGGGAAGGTCTTTGTTTTGATAAGAAGAGGAAAGGAAAGATAAGGGGGGGCAATGACTTCAGTGTCCTTCATTGACCTTACTGATACACTTTGAATCATCAGCAGCTGTGTACACAGCCCTGCTGGCTGCAGGAGAAACTGTTCCCTTTCCCTTCACAAGGGTCACAGGGACAGGCTTGGGATGGCTAATGAACAACCTCTGCCTCCTTCGGTTGATTTCAGAGCCCAGTATGGGGACAGAGCTGTATCCCAGTTTCTGCCAAGAGTGGAGGCATTAGGGAACAGGCAGCGGAGGCTTTAGGGAGCAGGCAGCTTGCCCAGCTCTGCAGTGATGCACTGGCAGTAGCCAGACTCCAGTCTCCCAGCCCTCTCCATCTCCAGCCAGGCTATCTCCCAGGCTAGCCCTGTGCCAGGCCGCAGAAGTGGCTCTCTCCAGGTCCCTCCTCTGCACAAAGCCTCCGAGTGCTCACCAGGGTCCCAGAGCAGGCCCAGCCCTGGCTGCAGGCAGGCAGAGATGGTCCCCACCAGATGGGAATGCTCTCCATCTCCTGTCCATCTCTACAGTCTGAGGTGTGTCTGAGAGTGGGCATCCTCCAGCTTTTCTACAGTGATTTGGCCTCACCTCTGGTATAATGGAGGGGACAGAGAGACTGTGATCCCATGCTTTGCTTAAATCTTTTGATCCCAAACACTTCACTCTCCTCATCCACCATTTTCACCTCATGTGTTGGAAAAACCTTTCTTTGGACATCTGAGAGCCCTGCATTGGTGAGGTAAAAATTATTGGTCAGGAGCAGAGTTGAAATCATGCATGGCGATTTTATAAGGGAACTTCCTGGCCACTTAGGAAACCTGACAGAAATACAAATCTGAGCAAAAAATCTCTTCTTGAAATAAGGTTCCTCAAAGAGCTCAGGGATGTGGTGACTGGGCAGGACAGACACAGACATGGGCCCTGACCTTGCCCCAGCTTAGCCACCCTGGTTCCCTCGGGCACCCTCCCAGCCTGCCCTCCAGCACCAGCTGAGTCTTGGGTCACAGAAGGGATTTAATTCCCCACCTGCCTCAGAAAGTTTTAGTCATCACCCAGCTCCTGGATAACCCTCTTGTCTGAATTCCCCTGAAGGCCCAGAAGGACTCTGCTTATCTAACGCTCATTTGACCGGATAATTTGAAGGCAGTTCCAAGCACTGTGGAAGTGACCTGCTCTAAGTCAGTTCAGCTTCTCAATCCCCTTGGCTGCAGTATCAGCAGTTTTCCTTGTAATTTTTTCTTCTGCCTGGTGCAGGCTCTGACATTTCTACTGTCCCAAGCATTGTGTTTACCCTGCTGGGACTCAGAGGATGAATGGTGGCCCTGGTTCCCAGCACAACCTGTGTGTTACCTTGCCTGGACCCATGGAAACTCCATCACAGGGGATCTTTTGCAAAGAGTAAATGATTTCAAAAGCCTTTTTTTGTCTCATCCTGAAATGCTTGAAAGTGGTTTCCTAGAGCAGGTCTGGCCTCTGAGTACAGTAGTAACAGCTTGTTCCTGCACTGTCTCCTTTTTGGGTGTTATTGATTAATGCTGCTGCTGTTTGCTGTTTTGCTGGTGGGCTTGTGTTGCTTTCTTGCTGCTCTAGAGATAAGCTGCAACCTTGCCATGGGCAGAGCACAACAGGTATTTAGTTCCAGTGCTAATACTTTCCAACAAAAACTTTTTTTTCTGCGACCAATCTTGTGCCCAGCTTTGAAACGCTTTCAATGGGACCATTCACTGCACAGCCGCCTGTGTGAACGTATGTGAAAGTTACTCAGACAATTAATTGCCTTGTGTTTGCCCTCCTCCTCCCACTGGGTGCCCAGATCTTCCTGCAAATCCCAACGGGAAGTGGCAAAATCATCCTGAACCTCTGAAATTACTGAGCTATCTTTTCATACCTTTCAAGGGCCAGTTCTTGCAATAGCAGGATGCCACGGTCAGTAGCCAAGGATGTTGATTTCTGATGTACTGGAAATAGGAAGCTAATACTGCCCTGCTTTCTCTTGATGTACCTTTTCTGCTTCATCTTCCATACCTTTGAATCCTCTCCCATTTCAGCTAAGTCTGGTGAAGCACCAATGACTGTAGATATCAAAATTTCTACCACTTTTGCAAATATTAATTGCCAGATAAAGGAAAAGTCTCTTTCAGTGCCTCCACTAATGGAAATACAATGCTATGAGGACACTACATAGTACCCCACAGCAGAAGTTTCTAAAAATCTCCAAAATCTCTCTTCCAATCTCTTTAAAGCAGGTTTCATTGATCCACTTCTCCAAGGACAGCTTGTTCATTGCAGGGAATGATTTACAGGGGTTTGTTAGATCCTCTGCCTTACCTTGTTGTCCTTGTAGTTTCCCAGTCTGGGAGCTGGACTTGAGCTGAAAGACCCCAAAGCTGCCACTGCAGAAGCTTTGTGGCTTTGTGGTCTGGGTTGTGCTGGTGATAGGAGGGAGGACCATAGCAGTATCCTCCAGTCTTGATCTCTGTGTTGGTTAAATCAATTCCTTTTGCCACTCATGAGATCCAGCTGCAGCCTCAGAATCAGGGATTTATTTTCTCAAGGAAAGTGTTGAAATTGGATAGGTTGTGGTGGGGAAACAAGGGGCAATGGCTTTAAACTGAAAGAGGGCAGATTTAGATTAGATGTTAGAAAGAAATGTATCACTGTGAGGGTGTTGAGGTGCTGGCACAGGTTGCCCAGAGAAGTTGTGGCTGCCCCATCCCTAGAGGTGTTCAAGGTCAGGTTGGATGGGGCTTGGAGCGAACTGGGATAGTGGAAAGTGCCTCTGCTCATGGCAGGGGGTCAGAATGAGATGATCTTGAAGGTTCTTTTCAACCGAACCTTTCTGTGGTTTTATGACATTGCATTGTTTTAGCCTTGAAACCTAAGGAGCCTGAATTGAAGCCAGAGAAATGGCAGTGAAAGATAATGTGGGACTTTTAGATCACAAGTGGATGAGCCTGAATATGAGGTGGGATCTTTTCAGAAATAAACTCATCAGGTTTCATGTTTTTGATCTGTAGGGAAGAGCCTTTAGGAAGCCCAGACACACCAGAGGGTCACAGCTGTGCTGTATGTCTGTCGTATGTCTGCTCCCGGTGGGGACTCCCTGGGGACACCCATGTCCTGCCCCTAGTTCCCTGTCCCCTTTCTTCCTTGTTCCATCTCTCTTTCCTTGTGCTTGCTTCCCTTCCCTTTCCAGCACCCAACTGTCCTAACCTGTCTTGCAGACTCTTACCTTGCCATTACGGCCTCCTTCTTCTTGCTTCCCATTTGCCTTCATCCAATTATCATGTTACCTTCTGCTCTCTGAGAGGATCTCTGTCAAAAATTCCCCCTCTGTGCTGTGTGCTTGCCAGGTCTGAGCAGGAAAATACTGTTTCCTGCTATTTCATTATCAGCAGTCAGGAAAGTTTCTCCTGCTGAGGGAAGGCACTTCAGTGAATTACATCCCTCCTCAGCTGACTCAGAGGAGATCATGTATTAATTCCACTCCTTTCTGTCACCAATTTTCCCCTTGTAGCTGCACCATGGATAGTAATAAGAAGAACAGAGACACAAAGCTCATCTGAGCTCCTGATGGGCATCTTCAGAGCCCCTGCACAGCGTGGCCTTATCTCCCTTGAGGACAATATATATGTCATAATCTGAGCTGCCAGCTCGAGGGGAAGCCTCAGTGAGATCAAGAGGTCCCACAGCTTTCCTGTGAGGGAGCAAGCCCATGCTCTCCAAGAGTCTCTGGTTGGGGAGCAGACAGCAGGGATCTTTTTATTCCAGGTTAGTTGGCTGGTTCTATAACTGGACATGGTTCTTCACGACACATATATGGCTCTTGATGTGATTTTTCCTGGGACAGCTGCAATGTGTAGTACCATAGGAGGTGATGACAAAGCTGCCCATTGCTGGATCTGATCGTAGAACTGATGCAGGAGTGTTGCAGATTGTGACAGATTCACCCTCCACAGTCAGAGGGAAACAGGCTTGACTGGGACATCTCATCCTAGGGAATGTCTCCTTATGGATGCTGTGAAATCTGGATGAAAAGTCATGTGCAAACACCTGCTCCTGTCTGCTGTCACCTTTGGATTCAGACAGGAACTTCCAGATCTCATTGCAGTTTAGGATAAACTGGGAACTAAGGGAGCCTCTGGCAGCGGGAGCAGCAGAACCACTAGTCCTTAAAGGAGCTTGGCTGAGCAGGATACATTCTGGCAAGCATCTGGTGAGGTTTCTTTGGCAGTTCTGCACTCTTTCAGACAGAAAAGACTTTCTGCACTCTTTCAGACAGACTCTTGCTCTGACCCATTCTCCTTTGCAGACACAACCCTTGTCTGTTATAAAGGATGGGACATGTGTGACTGTAAGTGCAGTGTCTGGCATATTTGGGTCTATGATTCATGAGTCAGAGCTAGAAATTAAACAAAGAGAATAGCCAGCAGGGATGAGTCACTGCAGGGTTAAAATCCTATTTCCAGGTCAGTCAGGCAATTCAATCCAGCCACCTTCCTTTCCTTCCCATGGATGTGTGTTTGTGCACTTACACTACAGTGTCTTGTTTAATGAAAAGGATTTATTTTGATAGATGGAAAGCTTCTGGTTATGTAATTGCCCTTGTAAGGAAGCACAAAGGAGAATTTTAACAATATTGCTGGCTCTTATGCAAGAGTGTTGCCAGTGTTTACTCTGCAGACATGTGAATCTCTCTGTCATTTGGGCAGAAAATGATGCCTTAATCTTCTAAGACATTTATGAAACATTGGATTACACCAGGATCAGTGTGTATCATCTGTAAGAAATATACTGGCTGATTGGATTGCACAGAACTTTTCAAGGCAGGTTTTATATTTAAACTTTGCATTGCACTGCTGGAAGAACAGCACATATCAAGCTCTTAAGAGCTTTGGATAAATCATGAGGTCCTGGTTCTCAGCAATTACTACCAGTGGAAAGCTGGGCTTGTGCATCTGTCAAGAATAGAAGCTGTATGGCTGATCACTGGTCTCCTGGATACATTTTCATCATATTTCTCGGCTAAAGGGAATTAAACAGACCTAAATTGCACAGTAATGCTGAGAGGCCATCCTGAATCATATCTGTTCCCCGGAGAGCTGTGAGGTGATTTAATGACACAGGTTTAGTGTATCAAGTCACTGGCTGAAGCAATGGCTTGGGAGCTAAATTAGGAACATAATAAGATATGAGACACCAAATCAACTTCAGCTGAGTTTGCTCTGGCGTGTGCCAAAACTATTGTTCAAACTGGAGAAGAAAATCCTTTTTGGTTTTGTTTTTTCTCCCTGCTCCTTTGTCATATTGGAGGTTTCTGAGATATATGTTGTAATGCTGTTAGAGTGCAGGAGAGAGCATCTGGGGTTAAAAGCCTGGTTTTCAGCCTCCTTTTGTTCATGGATCCTCATGTTTTCCAGCAGAGGTGCAGCCCATCCATGGTTTCAGACAGCTGAAATAGGTTTGTGCCTCTCAATGAGCCCCAGCATCCAAAGGACTTTGATACCTACAGCCCATGTTGGAGCCTTTGTCACCTCCTGTCTTCCGACTCTTTTTGACCAGAGACCTGGACCCACAATAACCAATTTTGGAGGCTCCAGACATCTTTAAAGGCAGTAGACTTCAAGTCTTGAGGTTGAAAGTGCCATAAAAATGCTGCCCCTTTAAAAACATCCTTTTGGGTGTACTTGGAATCATGTGCTCACAGAAGTGTCAGATACAAGCAATGTGGGACACAAATAATGATCCTCTTGCCACTCTCCTGACTGCAGTCAGATGCTGGCCTAGTCTACCAAATGTTGACCTTTCTTATGAAGTCCAGCTCTTTGATTCCCACACTTCTCCATGCCCAATGAAATAAAAAAGCAAGGCTTGCTACAAGCTAAAAGGAGATACCTGATTGACTTTGGAAATCTGGTCACAGTTCCTGACCATAGGTACACAATACTCCAGGCTTATTTACTGCTTTTCACCAGATGTTTGTGAATCATCAATCACCAGCCAAAGGTTTCCCTCCCCACTTTTTCCCTCTCCAGTAACACAGCAATGGATCCACTAGTTCTGATCATTCCTCCTTTTACAAGTAGGGGAACTGAGGCAAACATTTGGCAGAGCTGGAGGCAATAAGTGTTATGGGCCTGGATGTTCCAAGGCAGGTTAAACTGAGAGCTCTCAGGACTGGTTCAGGCATGCTTGATCTTGCCTTGGGGCAGAGGGAAGGACAAAGTCACCTCCTCATGTCCTTCCCAGTCCCACTCACAGAGGTTTGAAGATCCACCCAGTTACTTCGGAAACAAGGCCCTCCCATCAGTGACACACAGGTTTCTTACAGTCTTCTTGTTTATGTCTTACCGATGTTCTTGTTCCCACAGTGTTTTCAGTGCTTGGGGCTCTGGGGCTGTGAGTGGAGGATTCAGGGAATGATGCAAACAGAGATCCTTGAGCAAAGTGCTCATGCACCAGGAATGCGAATACCCCCAGTGCATGGCAGCGGGGAAGGGAACTGCAGAGTTGCTCCAGACCCCAAAGGAGGTACTGGGATGCCCATGGGCACATTTTGGGGCTCAGAGCGAATGTCAGCTTTGTGGACAGAGATTGTGTCACCAGGAAAGGCCAGGGCTCCCTGGGTGTGAAAGGGAGTCTTGCTGTGGGTGGGAAGGAGTTAATTTCTCCTTGGGTGGGGAGGGCAAAGAACTGGGTGTGGGTCAAGTAGGCACATAGTGTGAAGCAAAGGAATGGCATTACCTGGGACATCTGTGGCTGGATGTGGAGTAAACAGTGTTGTGAAAGCCCCTTGGAATAATTCAGCCTTCCCAGAGAGCTCTGCCACAGCAGGGAAGGAGTCCCTGGTTCAGCCTCGTGTGGAGTTGCAGGAGCAGGATGGGCAGGCTGGGAGACCCTCCAGTGTGACACTTCCCCAGGCACTGAGAGCACGGGACACCTGCTGTAAATGATTAAACAGGGTGTGGAGTAACAGAGTCCTTCCCATGGCCCTGGGCCAGGAGGAGGAAATCACAAGCTCCATCCAACAACCATCACCAATGCTAATAACTGGGATGGGAATCCAGGCTGGTTGTGTAGCCATAGCCCAAGGCTCAAAGTCACCAGCTTCATGAAGCACATAAGGAAAGGCAGCTGAAATAGAATTGATAGAGTCATATAGGTTGGAAAATACCTCTAAAATCATTGAGTCCAACCATTAACCCAGCACTAAATCATCTCCCCAGGTGTCACATCTACGAGTCCTTTGAATCCCTTCAGAGATGGTGACTCCAGCACTTCCCTGAGTGGCCTGTTCCAAAGCCTGACTACCCCTTCCGTGAAGAAATTGTGCATAATACTCAACTGAAATCTCCCCTGGTGCATCTTGAGGCCATTTCCTCTTGTCCTGTCACATGTTACTTGGGAGAAGAGACCCACTTCCACCCGGCTACATCCTTTTTTTGGGGAGTTGTAGAGACCAAGATCACTCCTGAACCTCCTTTTCTCCAGGCTGAGCCCCCCCAGCTCCCTCTGCTCCTCAGCAGGCTTATGCTCCACACCCTTCCCCAGTTCTGTTGCCCTTCTCTGGATATGGTTAACTACTATTTATCTGTCTGACCCACAAATAAATACTGATCATGGGTCTTGTTGCCAAAATCCCTGTTCAGAAGTAGGAGGGTCAATCACTTGCTGAAGGGGAGCCAAAAACAATGCTCTGGCCCTGCTGTGCTGTTGCTCAGAGCTGGATGGAGGCAGAGGTGTGCCCCAGCCACGCTGCCTTGGCAGGCTTTCCACAGGAAAGGTCCTGTCCAGGGTAACCTGAGGTCTGCTGTCAGAGCAGAACCCCCCAGGCTTCCTGGCACAGAGGAGATATGAGAGAAGGACAAATGGCATGATATTATTCCAGAATTAACAAAAACTGCCTCTTAAAGAACCTTTCCTGACATGACCTTCCAGGCCACACTGGCGGGCACAACATTCACACCGTGCATCCATGCTTTGTTGCAGGAGTCTGTGATTGCAGGATAATTCGGGTTGGAGTGGACACTGGAAGGTCTCTAGAACAACCTGTGGCACACCTGGGGGAAGGATATGGAATCTTGTTTGTCATGTGTCACTCCTGGGGAGCAGAGGGTGGCCAGCAGGACCAATGCTGGTTTCTGCAACGTTCCTGACTGGAAGAGTGAATTGCTGTTAAAGATGTGGTCAGCATAAGTACCTGGGCTTGTCTTCTCATTCAGAATGCTGCAAGCTTCCAGGATGGGTTGAAGAGTGTAAATGTATCCAAAATATAGATGTAGTGTTTGGCTCATCTTGAGAGTTCCGTGCAGATGTGAGATTCATATAGAAGCCCAAAGCTGAATTAATGAGGTGCTGAGCACTGTGGCCTTGCCACAAATCGAAACTCTTATGTTGTTACTGATATAACTGATGTCTCTCAGTTGAGCACAGAGCTCTGTGCTCCTCTTATTGTGAGGAGTGGGATGTCAGAACACTCAGCTGTAGAGGAGCGAGCTGTAATATCTCCATGTAACTGGTGGGGAGCTGCACCATGAAGAGATTCAGCGCGTTTCAATCAGAGATACATCCAAGCATCTCAAATGATGGGTGGTGCTTATGTTTAGGCAAATGTGTTAGTTGTACATTCACTCAGTCAAATTGCTAATTAGTCTGCACTGACAGTGCTGATGAGCTCCTTGGTGGCTGTGATGTGAGATCAGGCATTAACACACAAGGAGACACCTGCAATTAAGCATTGTAAACTGCATCTGCCTCCTGTCTCCAGTGCCTTTCCAAATACCTCCTTGGAGGTCATGAAGGAAGGTTGTGATGGAGATGAGGAATGCTTCTGGATCTCTCAACACCTCGACGTGCTGACACATCTCATGTCCCCACTTCTTCACCTCCTCCAGCATCTCCCCAAGCAGCCTCTTGGCTTGTGCTTTGAGGCTCAGGCCACCATGGCTGGCTCAGAGGCAGCCTAGAACAGATGTCCTCACCCATGATGAGCACTCTGAGGTGCTTCAGGGTTACAGGTCAATGACAAGAGCATATAATATCCACAATAACTCTATTATTCTTCTAATTGACAGAGGAATAGCAACAATTACTATCATTAATATTAATAACAACGGAAGTAAAATTAGGTGTTAATATCTACTGTTAATTACTATTACTGTGAGAACTCATGAAGTTCAACAAGGCCAAGTGCACAGTTCTGCACATCCATTGGGGCATTCCCAAACACAGATATAGGCTAAGCATAGGATGGACTGAGAGCAGCCTTGGTGGTGGTGCTGGTGGATAAGAGGCTGGACATGAGCTGTCAATGTGCCCTGGCAGCCCAGAAATCCAATTGTGTCCTAGGCAGCTACAAAAGCAGCGAAGGCAGCAGGTGAAGGAGAGGATTCTGTCCTGTGCTCTGCTCTGGTGATATTCCACCTGGAGTGCTGCATCCAGCCCTGGTGCCCCCAACATTAGAAAGATGTGGTGAGTCCCGAGGAGGCCATGAAGATGCTCAGGGGGCTGGAGTACCTCTCATACGGAGACAGGCTGAGCAAGCTGGGGTTTTTCAGCCTGGAGAAGGTTCCAGGGTGACCTTACAGCAGCCTGCCAGTACCCAAAGGGGCTACAAGAGAGCTGGAGAGGGACTTTTGACAAAGGCAGTGATAGGACAAGAGGGAATGGCTTTTAGGTGAAAGATTATATATTAGGTAGAAATTATTTTCTGTGAGGGTGGTGAGGCCCTGGCACAGGTTGCCCAGAGAAGCTGTGGCTGCCCCATCCCTGGAAGTGTTCAAGGCCAGGCTGGATGGGGTTTTGAACAATGTGGTCTGACCAGGGTGGTCAAACATCAGAACAGGCTGTCCCTGGAAGTGGTAGAGTCATCATACCTGGAAGTATTTAAAAGATGTGTAGATGTGGCAGTTAGGGACATGGTTTAATGATGGACTTGGTAGTGGTGGGTTAATGCCTGTAAGTGATTGTAGATGTCATTTTCAACCAAAATGATTCTATGATTCAGCGATTCTCTGTGCAGGGGTAGCAGGCATGTGGTAACAAAGGCAACTTCACCCACAGTGGGGGACAAGACTTCTCTCAATCTGCATTAGCAGGTGAGTCCTGCAGATGCAGGAGAGTCGCTACTGTGGCCATATCCCACCCTGACTGATGCTCTGTCTCCAATAATTCATATCTTGGGTGCTTTGGAAACTGAGCACTGAAGATCCATTTTTAGTTGTTTGTGGATTATGCCAGCTCTGGGATTGTATCTGAAGCTCAGCTACATTGCAGCTTGCAAGCTGCACTACTGACATCTGCCACTGACCGCTTCATTTCCTGAAGCTTTGGATAGTGCTGCAGAAAGGACTGGATGTGAAGGGAAATAGCCTCAATTCTCATCATCCTGATGGAGCTGGAGCACTCAGTTCTGCCAGGCTGGTTGCTCACTCTGGATAATTCATCACTACAGCATAAGGATGCCCTTAACCATGCTCCCACTCCACAAGTTGCCCAGCAGTGTCATGTGCTGTGAAACTGATGGACATGGAGCATGTTACAGACTTCCCCAGGATGGGGCAGAGAGAGCTTCTGCTCTGTGGAATGGTGCTGGAGGGGAGCAAGGCAGGGTTACTGTTGTCTTAGCCCTCCCTGGGATAAATTCACACCAATTTCTGCCAGCAAAGAGAAATGTTCCCCTAGGGACAGCTTGGTGTGAACATGCAACCCTTGGCTCAGGGTGTTCCTTGGCTGATTACACCAGAGTGTCTAAAAGTTTACAGTTGTTTCTAGCAAAGGGATTTGAAGAGCAGTAGGCTGAATTTGTTGATCCTGCAGTATTTCCCACAGGAACTTGGGACTGTGTTTGAAATGTCTCAGATGATGAGGTCTGTGTGGGCAGATTCCTGTGTGGCAGCATCTTGTCCCATTGTGAAGGTTGTGCTGTCAGTGGGAGAAGAGATTTTGTATGTCTTGGGGAATTATGATGGAAATGTTGGGACTGGAAAAGAAATTGGATGAGGATTGGTGCAGAATCACAGGAAGGGGCAAACAGCAGAGGGCTGCAAAAATGGCAGGTGTAGATGGCCACTAGATGAGCAAATCAGCAAGATCCCAGCACAGCTACATGCAATGTCTCAGGACACCCATGCCAAGAAAGAAAAGCCAGTTAGTAAATCCTGGGGACTTACAGAGGTAGTTCAGGTTGGAGAGACCACTGGCAGCTCCTTCAGGGATAAACAGGTATGTCCAAACCCAGCACACTGTCACAAGCCTGGGAGAAACCCAAGAAATGTGCTGAAGGCTCCAGGCTCCCTGGTGCCTGGAGCAGGGAAATGCTGAAGGGTGATGGATACTCACGCTTTAGGATGTGACAAGATCCCAAGAGGGTGCTGCAGTGGGAGTAAGCCTCATCCATTCATATTTCTGTAACCCATGAAAAGCTGTCTTTGGATATAAAATTGGATGTGAAATTGCCTTTGCCTCTGAGTCATTCCTGAAATGTCTCCCCATTGCTATTTGTCAGATGCAATCACTCCACAAATAGCAAGCAGTGGCAGAAGCAGCAGCTGTGGCCCAGAGAATACACTGTAGACTTCAGGAAAATGGTGTCTGTAATGTGCCCAGCTGATGCAGAATTAATCAGGTTTGAAAAAAGAACACAGTCCCTCTCACACCCTGGGGGACTGTACCTAAAAATTCCTGCCTATGCAGATCTTCCCATCCTGCTCCTTGACATAACTTCTAAGAGAAATAAATGAGTTTATCTCCTACATTGCCTGCAGACCTTTCACATGGAAATAGTGGGATTAAGGAGATTAAGATTTAACTTCGACTTGGATAAAGAACAACAAAGAATGATTAACACTTGAAATGGTTCCCAGTCATCAGATCTGAACTCCAGTCTCCCTGTATTTCCTCCAGTGAAGAGCTTTTCTGTTGTGTTCACTGCTGTCACATCTGATCCTGTAAGACAGCAGGAGTAAACCGAATTGTTCCCTTTGTTGGGATGGGCTAGCTCTAAAACACCCAAGGTTTGGGCCATGGAAGATGTAGAAGGCATGAAAGAAATAGAAGACTGGTGAGGTTTATGGGATGGATGGAGGAAAGGCTACTCTTGAAAAGGACTGGGAATCAGGATCAAGGAGGTGGAAAGTAGAGTCCAAGTGTTGGGATCTTGGTTTCAGGTGAGCAAGAAAAGGAAGGTGGGAGGCCATAGGCTTGGAGGGGATCTGAGTGATTGCTGAAAATTTTACCACTCAGAAAAGATCCTACTCCTGCAGGACTCAACCCTTCCTACATAATCCAGGCTTTCTTCCTGAGCAGATGGCTGCTTACAAATGGTGATGCTCAGTATCTTAATTGGATGCAGCATGTTAGGTCAGGAAAGGGCATGGAATCCCCATTCCAGGCCTTGCACATCCTCACACACCAGTGCTCTGGAGACTGCAGAGCAGTGCAGACCAGCTTAAAGCCTTCCTTGTTTTGGTCTGATAATCAGGTTTCTTTATAGAATAACTTGGTCCCTTTTTGTGCTGCCTCATATGTTAGATGAGACACAGATGTTTGCTCTGATAATGAGTCATTACCACAGCTGTAGCTGTCAAGAAAGCTGGTATTTTTTGCATCTAGATCTGGGAAAGGCAAAGCCTTTAGCATACTTCAAGCAGCAGAAGTTCATGAGCTTTTTTGGGAGTCTGGGATTAGCCAGACAGATCAGTCCCAGCAAAGGAATCTCTCTGTGTGACTAGTGCAATAATTTAGAGTGAAGGGGCTTTGAATCCCTTCCTCACCTGCCTAGCACTGCCTATGCCTGGTCTGCCCTCTCTGCTCTGCCAGTTTATCCTACTCTGGGTCAGGGATTCACCTCATCTCTGTAGGACAGTACAGCAGGGCCTTGCTGACATCTGAGGTTTTCAGGTGTCACTGCAATGGCAGTTCTAGGGTCACCCCATGTGTGTGTAAGTTGTATTTTCAAACACATGGGGGAAAGGGACTGCAATTCTTCCTAGAAAAACATTTTGTGCTAATGGCTTTTATGATATGATGACTTATCTGCAGGACCTGATCTTCACAAAGGTCCCTGGATACACCTCTTTCTCACTCTCAACCCAGCTGGGTTCTCATATCCCACTCCTGTCTCCTCTGATACTCACTGTAGTTCTGTAATTTACAACTGTTTGTCAAAAACAAATAACATTTATAGACCATCAGAAATAATTCATGAGCTTTTAAGCAAGTGCAGAGAGGCAGTCTCTGCATTTGCCACCCAGAGCCAGAGCCAGGTGAAGGCAGTGAATGACAGTATGGGAAGAAATGGGAAAGTGGTAGGAAGAAGCAGAAAAATTAGATCTCTTGAGCAGGAGTAATTTTCCTGGTCCATTGCTGTCATGCTGTCCAGGCAGTGCAGATGGGTTTTCTCTTAGGGAAGAAATGCAGCTCCTGGAACACTTCCTTCTCTTTACAAGGATAGTAAAAAAAGAGCCTCTGGGACTTTCAGGGGTTTTGTTTGCTTCATTTAGAGGAACAGCAGAGGACACAAGCAATGTCACTGCTCTCTGCCATGGCTGTGCACTGAGAGCTCCCACCTTCATACAAGTATTAAAAACCCCGAAGTAAGAAGATAAGTCTGAGGATGCTGGAAAAAAGGAAGGGAAAAATATTGAGTTAAAGTTGTGTACATGTAAATAAGAGTCAGAAAACTAAGGGAGAGTGACTTCTTGCCCTCATAAGGAGGACATAGAGAGCTCCAGGGTGAAAGCAGAGGAAAACGGTACATGCCCCAAGGGAGATTTGTATTTGGCTGTCCTGGAGAAATAGCCACTGCAAACCTAAAGAAGGGAAGTTATCCATAACCTAGAAAATACAGGGAAATATTTTCCATGCCGCTCTGGGAGACCAGGAAGTTATTTTTGGTTTCTGTAGCACAGTGAGTGTCGTTGGGAGCATGTGCAACAACAGAGTTTTCAGCAGCTCCCATTGTAATTGCTCCCATTGACCTTATCACTAATAAGTGCAGGATGTGAATTATAACGGCAAAGATGTAATCGGAGAGGCCTGGAGACAGCTCGTCTGCAAGGGACGAGCAGTTGCCATGACAGAGCCTCTCACGCTGCTCCTTCTCAAGTGGAACATCAGGTAAAACAAGGACTCTGCCGCTTCTGTTGATTTCTGTATAATTTGGGGGATAAGTGACTTCACTATTTCCCTGGATGTGGGAGGAAAGGATGTTTTTATGATCGTGAAGGACAGAAGAAAGTTGTGTTGTTGCACTCCTGGTGAATTACTTTGATATTGGGTCAGAAGGGACCGCTGGGAGGCTAAATGTTATTCTTAGTTATTGCTTATAAAGTCACGGCACATGCAGGGATGCACCAGAGGCAGAGGATCCAGATCCTTCCTGATTTACAGCAGCTTGAATACCTTTGATGGTGCTATAGGCATTTGTACCAGCTCAGAGTTTGGGCTGAAGTTTCCACGAGGTCTAGTACCAGAGGTTTAGGAGGGGAAAAACAGGCAGCCTCTGATCCAGCACCTTCCCTGTGCTGAGCAGTGCAGCCAAGTGATGAGGAGTGCCTGACACTGACATGCTTTCTTATAAACAGGCTGAGGTAACAAGAGCTGGAGCTGTGCAACATGTGCTTTATGTCCATTCAGTCCCTCATTGCCCAAGGTATGGTGAGAATGCTCAGCCAGGTGGAGATGTTCCCCAGGGTTTCTGAAGGGCTTGGAGGCACAGATGTCTTCCACATGCCTCTGCTTGGTCCTAAGGGCTTGAAAGCTGTTAGGGAAAGGAGTTCCTGGAAGTTTCTGTGAGCATCTTCCTTCCTCCTGCTTTGCTGTAAAAGGATATTTGAAACAACAAGAGCTGCCACTCTCATGGCTGTGGAGCCATAGGGCAGGCTAAGGGCTGGTGGAAACCTGCAGTCTCTAGAGAGAACTGAGAAAGATGGTCTGAAATTTAGTAGCAGTGATGGATGTAGATGTTTTTCCAGAGAAAGAAAAGAAATAAGAGGTAGAAAACATTCCTTGCAATGATACATGTGGGTACCTGGTTGACTCTGGGAGGATTTATCAGGAGATAGGAAAACAGGATTGTAATCTGCAAGTGTTCATGTGTCCACAAGGTCAGTAGGATAGGGGACAGATTGAAGGGGATGGGATTGGCAGGCAGCAGTATTGTAACTGTGAAATATATCAATGCCAATGATTCTTCTTTTAAAAGCAAGGGATACATTGTCATTTTAAGGGGACAGATTGTTAGTCCTTGACAGCATCTGATTCACATCAGAGCACCTGAATCCAAAAGTGAAGGTTTTCAGAAATGAAGGGCTCTGGGGATTTCAGACATTGTGCACTTGGAATAAAAGAGGCCTAGCCTCTCCTTTTGATCTGAGAAATGCTGTTGAACTGCCACGTGCATGGACCAGGTAAACAAGTCCCAGGCATCTCACAGTGTCTTTTGCCAAGACCTCATAATATTTCAGGAATATCAAAAGATCTTGATGTTTATCTGACTGGTTTTGAAGGAAAGAGACAAAAGAGGATTTTGTCTAACTGGTGTCTAAGCAGACATCTGCTGTAGCCTCTCTGTGCTCTCCTCTGAGACAGATTTCTTCCACCTCCTCCAGCCATCATTCAGTTTGTATCACTTTTATGGACTGCTCAAATTTACTGAGTGGGTGTTATCCCAGGAGGAGGAGAATGAAGGCTGGTGTCTCTCAGCAGAACTTGTTTTCCATGTAGGCCACCTTCCACTTTTGGCCTGTGCCTGCACTCCTTTAGCCAGATCCCAGGGAGACTTGTCACTGGCTGAAGTTTTGTAGCAGTTTTGTGACTGCTGTGGTGAAGCACAGGGTGTCGTGCTGAACAACATCTTGAAGATCTGGGAAAGCACAGGGAATGACTCTGTCCTTGTCTGCATCAAGTAATTTTCTCTGTGCGTTTTCTTACATCTCAGCACATCTCAGCAAGGCTGCCAGTTTTAGGGCAGCCATAGAGATGTAGCTGTGATACACCCCTAGCTTTATTTTGCAAGAATGAAGAGTTGTTGACATTGCTATGAACAAACTGCATCACCAGTTCCTGCACCTGGTTGCAATGAACCAAACTCTCAGGGTCTCCAGAGCACCACTGACTTTTCCAACTGCCTGTGTCTCCCAGTGGGGAAGGCAGTGGGACTCTGGCTGAAGCTGCATCTCTGAGGGCAGTCCCAGTGCCCTCTGTGCCATAGAATGCTGGGAATGATGGGGTGAAGGGAACGATTTGCAAGCATTCTAATTCTTCACATGCAGTAACCATGTGTCACATGTGAATACAGTCTCTGTGCACAGTAAGTCTTGTGCTGCGTGTGGAGGGGCTTGCACAGAATCATAGAATGGTTTGGGTCAGAAGGGACCTCTAAAGCTCATGATTTAATGTAGGCTGAATCTGAGCTTTACAGCTCAGAAGCAGACTCTTATTTTTATTCCTATAGCCTTAGTAATCTATAAATTCCATACCTATTTATTTTGACCATTTGGGCTTTAAAAGCCTGTCAGAAACAGTCCTTGCCAATTTGCTGTGGAAATAGGAAGAAGGAAGGGAAGCTGGTGGTAAGTGCTCATATATGCCTGTTGTCTGCGTAAATGTTATGTGAAGTATGAGCTAAAACTCAAATGCAAATCCATGGTGCTTGATCCAGTGCCAAGGGAAAGCTTGAGTTCAATTGCTTCAAGGCATGTCTGTGTAGACAGAGGCAATTTGAGGTTAACTGAGATGAAGCCACTGCTAATTTCACTTATTGGTTATAACCCTGGGCAGACCTGAATCTTCTTCCAGAACCAGAATGTCAGCTAAAACACTGTGGCTGCCTGTACTGCAGCAGAAGGGTGAAGTCTTGGAGTAGTTTATCTCAGCTGGGGGTGATTTTGGAGAGGTTTGTGTCTGGAGTGCACAAAGGCTTCCTTCAAAAGATGCATTTCCTTGGTTTAACGAAGACCAAGCTTTTTTGAAGATACAGATCAGCTTGGACATTCCTGAGAATGCAGTTTCCAATCTGTGGGAAATACGATATACAAGCAGAGGCATAATTTATACTTTAAAAAATACAGTACCTCATTTCATCTCACTGTGAGCTTCCCTTTGTATGCTTAATAGCCCTCATGAAGATGTCTGTCATGTTGTCTGTCTTGGTAGGATCTACATGCAACACAGGCTGGAAGCTGGCAAATGTCCCAGTTTTCAAGAAAAGCAAGAGGAATGACCCTGGTAACTAAATTGGGAGGAGCTGTTGATTCCTTCAAAGGCAGAGAGATTTTGATGAAATAGAGGGCTGGACAAACACCAACCATATGAAGTTCAACAGTGGCAAGTGATGGGTCTGCACATGGGATGGGAGAACCTTGGATGTATGGACAGCTGGGGAGCAGTGCTGCAGAAAAGGACCTATGGGTCCTGGTTGATGGAAGGTTGTATGTGAGTCAGCAGTGCCCTGGCATCCAGGAGGGTCAGCCTTGTCCTGGGGCCATCAGATAGAGCATCACCAGTGGTGCAAGAGAGGTGATTGTCCTGCTCTGCACTGGGGCCTGACCTCAAACACAGTGTGCACTTTTTTTTTTTGGGCACCCCAATTCAAGAAAGATATTAAGCTGTTAGAGAGCATCCAAAGGATGATGACGCATCTGTAGGGGAAGTCTTACTAGGACTAGTTGAAGTCACTTGGCTTATTCATCTTGAAGAAGAGGAGACTGAGAATAGTCCTCATCACAAACTACAGCTTCCTCACAAGGGGAAGCGGAGCGACAGCAGCAGTGTCTTTCTTCTGGTGAACAGTCAGAGGACCCAAGTGAATTACATGAAGCCAGCTCAGGTATTCTATGATTCTGTGATTCTAAGCTTTGCCGGCCCCTGTACTCTCAACAAGGAAGATTATTTGGGATGCAGCAGGCCTCTTCATGAAAGTCACTAATGCCTTTTCTTCTTCCTTGTCTTTGGCTGGGGCCACCCTCTACTGGTGTGTTTGACTTGGGTGTTATCTCCTCAGGGTGGGAAGGAGGAGCCCCTCTCACCATGTTTCCCTAGGTGCAAAGGATGGACTCAGAGTTCTGAGTGAGTCTGACCAGAGCATTCTATCTATTGCTCTTTGAGCTGTTAGCGCTCTCCTCTTCCCTTCAACCACCATGGCCTTAGACTTGACAGCAACCCCACAGTCTCAGATGGACACCTGCTCTACCCAACACCCCTGCCCTATTCATTCTGCTCCTGCTGGCTTGTGCCAGCTCCTCTCCCTGGATGGCTGTAGCTGTATTTTTGCCCTGCTCCCCATGTCTCTCTGCGCTCCTACACTACAGCTTTGGTCAACTCAGATCTAAAGGGTTGGGCTCAGCTCACCAGATAGATGTGAGTGGGAAGAGGATTAAGTGGGTCCTGTGTGAGCAAATGCAGGGGAGAATAAATACAAGCAGTCAACATTTATACTGAAATTGTCTCAGCTAGGATGTAGATAGCATTCTGTAAATACTAGCCACATTAGTCCTTCCTGCTGGAGTGCCCAGAACTTCCACTTCCAGAACCAGGCTAAACTAAAGCACAGGGAAGGAACCTTGTGATGTGTGCCAAGGCAGTAGCACAGGGCATTCAGGTGGGAGCTCATCTCTGCAGACATCTTTGCATTTTAAATTGACTACCCAAGGGGTGGATTGAAAAAGCATGCATTAAACCAGGACAAAGTGAATGAAACTGCTTAGAAATAAAGTTACTTCAGTTCTCACAGTGCAGACATAGAAATTTAATATGGTCTAAGCAAGATGCCAGTATACTGAGAAAACCATAATATCTACCAGAGTAAGATAATGTTTTAGGGTAAAGGGTATCAAAGTCCCCACAGCTCTGATGGACAGCAGTGCCAAGGTGGTAATGATAGCATTTCTCCACATGGATATTTAGCCAGATATAGCCACTCACTGCACTTCCTCCATGGAGTCTACAAGGCTGGGGACTCCTCTGCCTCTGAAATAACAGCCTATGTTGACCCATGGGACACAACTCTGCAAAAAAGAGAGGAAGGGGCAGATTTTGGAGTTGCCTAGCTGCTGCACACAACTCTTTCTGACCGATGCATCACCACATTTTTCTACATTGACTTGTCACTCAGAAACAGATCAAATCCCCAGCCAGGTGAGCTGACCCCCTCCTTAGGCTGGGTTGTAAAAGAGGCTGCTTATGTCAGATCTGTCCTCTGTTTTGGACTTGTGTGAATTGCTGTGTCACCATTTCATTGTGGATCTGTTTGGAAACAATTCTGCAGCTGTCTCTCCTTCTCCTGTTTTACTTGGAGCGAACCAGCCCAGCGTTGTCCTGAGCCGTGTTGAGTGCTCTTCCTTTGTGGCACTTTGCCTGAGAACGAGATGAGTCACAGGCAGGTTACATGCCCTGTCCTCGTGAGTGTGAATTAGAGAGAAAGGCTCCGGGATTACTGGTGATTGTCTCCCTGAGCACCCCACGGAATTATGCATTTCACAGGGCTGGAGGCTGATGTGGCCTCCTGGTCCTTTGGGTCCTGCTTAAAGGGGGATGAGCTCTTCTGTTCTGCTCTGCCAGCTGGGAGAAAAACCTGTTAAGTCTGCCTGACCTGTCGAATTGTAAGGGGTTCAGACGGATTAGGAAAGGAACGTCAAAAAATGTTCCCAGCATATGGATGCCTCATGGCTTTGCAGCAAGGCTGTATGTCATGGACAGAGCTACGTGCAATGAGGGACAGAAGTGGGATAAGGGAAATATTGTCTCCCTTGATGCATTTTGAACCATAGCAATTTCCACTCCCAAGGAAAAACAAGGAGGAATTAAGCATCGAGGGTTACAAGCAGGTCCACAGAGTGCAGCACAGTCTCAGGAAATTCAGACTATGCTTGGATCAGGGAAAGCAAGATGTATTTTTTGTTACAAGCATCCAAATCACTTAGTCAACCAAAGCTGAAAGATGCTGTTTGTAAGCAAAGCAAAAGAAGTCTGGGTGAAAAAGAAGTATTTATATTAAATATGTTACGGTAAAAGTGGTATTTATATTAAAAGGTAGAACCAGTGGAGGATCAAGTAGGAATAAATTGGACATGGACATCTTCAGCTTGGGAAGGAGAATAGTGCTTCTAAGCCTCTGAGGCTTTTTAGGAAACCTTTCCAAAGAAAAGCATGAAGCTTCTTTCAGTATGCAAGAGGTGAAGTTGAGGAAAGGACTGCACAGACTGCCAGAGTGAGGGTGTGGAATTTATCAATATTCTGAGGAAGGCGTTGGAAGGAGATGATCATTGCTGTTCTCAGTTTGTTACATGCCATTTTGACTGGGTCTAATTATTCTCATGTTTCAGGGTTTCTGCCAGGGGGAATGCAGAACTTTGCTTCAGGTTCAGGTTGTTCCTGGGATTTTTTTCTCTCCTTTACTGGTTAGAATTGGATATCAAAGTAAGCTTGAGGCAAGGTTGAGCACTCCACTTGTGCTTTTACAAGAATAAAGAAATGTTTCGAGTGCCCAGCTCATTCTCACACCCAAAAATTGTCCCAGAGTCAGACCTAACGTCAGAGAGGAACTGGGCTGGGTCCTTCCTTCTCTATAATGCAGAGGGTGGGTGACATCATTTGACAGGGATCCATGACCTTGGCAACATACTTGCTGTCTCTTGCCTTTTTGCAATGGCACATTATACTGGGAGGCTTTTAAGTCCTTTACATTTCAAGTCTTTTCTTGACTGTGAACTGCTGGGGGTGCCCATGAAGGGCTGTAGTTGAGCAAGATCCTGAACAGAGCTTTTTGGGAGCTTTTTCAGACATGTAGTTAGTGCCTGGGGACAATGCATAAGGTGACCATGGTGATCTGTTTTGGAGATCTGTGCTCCAAGGTAATTGGTTCCCAGGACTGGTGTGTGGTGACTTATTCCCATCAGAACCTTTCCCTTCCATAGTGACTTGGTAACTCAAAGGAAATTCCTGATGCGGGCATTGCCTAACCAGGAGCGCTTTGTGTTTGAGAATGGAAGGGATAAGTAATGTTTTCCCCCTCTGATTTACTAGCAACTCAAGAAGATGACAAATGAAACAGTTTCAGACAGGAAAATGTCAGTCTAGTGCGGTGTGTAAATGTGTAGGTTTGTGTTGGAGATGAAAAAATATTACCATACATGCTACAGTGATGTGACTGACCCAGAGCATTTCTCAGTCATGGATCCAGCAGTGCACCCATGCTGGATAACCACAGTTTTCTTGGAGGCCTGGGCTTGGACCAGTTGTCTCTGGAGTGGATGCATTCCAGACCATGACACCAGCTCTAGCCAGGTGTTTCTGGGACGCTGAACATGGTTCAGCAAACAAGTCAAGACACAGCTAGTGACCTCCTCATGTCACAGGATGAAAGGTGGAGTTTAGAACAAACTGGGGCTTCAGCAAATACAGAGGAAGAATTTGCAGTGGGAAGGGTTATCCCAGGGTTATCCCGTGGCATTTACACAAGCATTTGTGAAGGCAAGAACAGGGAAACCCTTCTTGTAAAGTTGCCAACACCACCCGTACAGGAGAAGGATCTGTAGCAGGCTGACATCCCTTCCAGTGCTTGGCTAGAGGAGCTACCACAGCACAGCATCACCCAAAGCCAACTTCCAGCTGTGACCATGCTCAAAGACAATTCCCAGCCCTGACCATGTCCCAGTCCTGACTGGTGCTGTTTTTGGGAGCATGTAGGCTGTTCAACATCCAGATCAGCTGAGTAATGAGGCCACAACTCAGCTATCTTATGTGTGGGGGTGGGCAAAGACAGGAGAATATCCTCTTTCCTGTGTCACAGGCTGAGGGAAGCAGGGTTGCCCAGAGCATCTGTGGGCTTTCTCTGTTGATGAGCCTGTGCTTCTTACTATGGCCATGGTCACAGTGGTTTTTGCCTTGGCCGCGGCTGTCAATACCTGCCCTGGGTCCTGCTTCTGACTGCAGGCAGCTGGAAGAGTTTCCAGAGAGCTCCAACACCCTGGGTTTGGTCATCGAGGGGACAAAGTTGGGGTCCTGCCTCTGGGGGGAAGAGGTCTGAACACTTCACCGAGGGATGGAGCAGGGGTCCTGCCCCTGAGGGGATGTGGTCTGAGCTCCACCACAGGACAGGGTGCTCCTGCCTCTTAGGGGATGCCGTCTGAGCTCTCCACCGAGGGTCTGTAGGTTCTGGCTTTGAGGAGTCAAGGTCTGAGCCCCACCACAGAGGTCCTGCCTCATGCGTTTCATGATCTGAGCCTCCTCAGCCAAGGGACAGTGAGGATTCTGCCTCAGGGTGTAATTTGAGCCCCTACTGCAGAGCAGGGGAGTCCTGCCACCAAGTGGATGGGGATCCGATCACCGAGGGGACGATGTCTGAGCCCCACCACTGGGGGACTGATGATCTGGTCACTGAGGGGACGCTGTCCCCCGCATCAAAGGACCGGGGGTCCTGTTACAGAGGGGACAGGAGAGAGGAGATCCTGTCTCTCGAGGACGAGGTCCGAGCCCGCCCTCGAGGGGCCGCGGTCCCGTTCCTGAGGGGCCGCTCTCTCCCGCCTCGGCCTCTCCCTCAGCGCCATCTCGCGGCGGCCGCGGTGCCCGTCCCGCTCCGCTCCCCTCGGCCCGGCCAGGCCGCGGCGCAGCCGGGAACCGGCGCCGAGCTCCGGCCGGGGCTGGGCGAGGAGAACGAGGACCGGGTTCGGCCCAGCCCATGTGTGGGACCTGTCAAACTGCTGAGGGGCTGCCGGGGGGGATATGCCCTGATGCTGCTCCCTGACAGGGCTGAGCATCAACCCTCTCCCGCTGCTGTGCCCGAAAGATGCTTTGTCCAACCGCAGGCTGCCCCAAGTCCTGTCCAGCTTGGCTGGTAACACTTCCACGGATGGGCAGCCACAGATTGTCTGGGCAATCTGTGCCGAGGCCACACCACCCTCTGTCTTTGCCTAAACGCAGCTCTGGCGACCGTTTACGGCCGTGCCTGAGGTCCTGTAGCAGGGACTGCCCTGGGGTAGTGGTGACTGACCCTCAGGGATTTGGGGACAGGTATAAACAATCTCAGAGGGGGACAAGAAATCACAGAATCATAGAATCATTTAGGTGGAAAAAAAAATCTTTAGTATAACTAAGTTAAATCATTAAGCCAGCACTGCCAAGTCCCCCATTAAACCACATCGCTAAGTGCCACATTTACATGGCTTTTAAATGCCTTTAGAAGTTTGTTAATCCTTCAGTTCCATGCTTGAACATCCTTTTCAAGACATTTTTCCTAATATCCAACCTAAACCTATGCTGGCACAACTTGAACCCATTTCTTCTTGGTTAGTCTCTTGTTACTTGGGAGAAGATATTGACCCCTACCTGGCTACAGCCTTCTGTCAGGGAGTTGTAGAGAGTGATAAGGTCCCCTCTGAACCTCCTTTTCTCCAGGCTGAGCCCTCCAGCTCCTTCAGCCACTCCTCACAGGACTTGTGCTCCAGCCCCTTCCTCAGCTTCACTGCCCTTCTTTGGACTTGCTCCGGCACCTCAGTGTCTTTCATGTCGTGAGGGGCCCAAAACTGAGCACAGAATTTGAAGTACAGTCTCCCCAGTGCTTACTGTCCAGGGCCATGAACAAACAATGCTGTCTGTTGCCAGCAGTGAGCTGGAGACCATACCAGGGATTTCTGTGGGGTCCAGCACACCAAGGTGTGCGTGAGGAAACACCCAGGGCTGCTTGAGCTCTTGTAGTGAGGGAAACCGAACCCAAACTGTGTTAGTTAACAGAGTGATATATATTCTGAGGTTGAAGGAGATACTTAAATGAGCTATAAAGATG
The DNA here is from genome assembly GCA_013400175.1 of Phainopepla nitens. NCBI lineage: Eukaryota > Metazoa > Chordata > Aves > Passeriformes > Bombycillidae > Phainopepla > Phainopepla nitens. Next base: position 118,663 of record VXBQ01000042.1, read on the forward strand.
CATCACTGCAGCAGGAATGCAAGCTTGAAGCCATGAAATACAGGATTTTGGCAGCTGACCTGAAGGGAAGAATCATGATCTAAGGGAATAATTTGGGTTTTCCATCCTCACAGCAAAATAGGATTTTGACCATAATTTTCTGGACCACTGGGAGTTCCGTGGGGATTCCGGACTGCGTTCAGCAGAGGGCAGTGGTTGGTCTGGTCACTACTTGGCTGGCAGCATCAGACCTCTTAACCCACTGCCGTGCTATTTGCTGAAATAATTCTGCTGTAGAATATCCAAAAAAGCTGTAGAAAAGGATGGTGCAAGCAGATCCTCCCTGCCTTGCATCAGTGTAATGCAGACGTAATGGTGGGTCACTGAAGTCTCTTGGGGAAATTCAGCAAACTTCCCTCTTCCCATCCTGTATGAGTTTACAAATCTAGACTTTCCAAGGAAAAAGATTGTGATTCCTTGACCTTGTTTAGATCTTCAGATTTACTGCTGCTTTTTGAGAAGTTTGGCATTTTTTTATCCACAAGTACTTAATTGAAATAAATAAAAAGAAAGCTTAAACCTGCTGTATGTGTTTATAAAATTTCCCTAAACAGTAATGTTCATGTGAGTTAAGGATACACAACAGTGTCTTGTCATTGAGGCATCCTGTTCCCGTGGGAAGGGAAGAGATGCGGGAAAACGGAAAGATTCCTTCAACACAGGGATACCAGCCACCTGGATCAAGCAGTGTGTCCTACGTGGTCCTTGGAAAGTTACTTAAACACAGCAAAATTGGTGTGGAAGTGCTCTGAGCTGCTCCAGAAAGCTGGGGAAGGGGATGCTGGGAGACAACTCCTGTGATGGTCTCCCCGTGGATGTTTGCAAGGCAGATGGTGCTGCAGGAGGAGAGCCAAGGCTGGGGATTCCTGGCCAGTTGCTGTGTACGGGGCTGGTGACAGCTGACATGACATGGAGCTTATTGGTGCAGAGCAGCCTTGGGGTTGCTGAAGTAGCCCAGTTTTAGGATCCCACCTCTGTGCAAGAAGAGCTGTGTTCCAGTTCACTGGATGCACTGATGTGAGTGAGGATGGGTGAGAGGAAGTGGGGAGGTGACTGTAACATGGGAATAAGGGCAGAGCAAAGCTTGTGAGGAATCGGAGACTGGGAGTGCTGGAAGTGAAGTTCAAAAATAAAATCAAGCACTTGGCTATGATTTGTCTGCCCACCTGGAGCCCTTTATCCTGCTGTGTGCCTGCCATAGTCCTGTGCCCCTCCCCATTCAGGTGTATGCGGGTTTTAAAAGTGAAACTTAGGTCGAAATCCTGCTCATGAAAAATAATTGTACATGTTAATCAGAATCAAGAGAAAGCATGGAAAGATGAAAGGACCTGAGCCAAATGGAGCATCTGTGCTGGTGCAATGCCCAAGACAGGTGTAACACCAATTCTCCCTGGTGCTGAGCATCCTCTGGTCCTGCTGCAGGCAAAAGGGATGAGACTTCACAGCATGAAGCCCAAGTCTAAAAAGACCGATGGGATATTTACACCTGTGTCCCAGCAGCTTTATCTTTTCTCCAGTTGCTGAGGAAAACCCTCAGGCAGGCTGTTTCCTGTGATTTTATGCACTGCAAGCTGGAGAAAGATTATACCCTGGAGAGCTAATAGAACATATTTAATCTGTGAACGATTTTTGCCGATGGCAGGGAAAAAAAATGTACCTTGCCATGTACGGGAAAGAAATTTTGTCCTTGAGGGGAACTGGAGAGAAAATGAAGGGCTCTCCTTCCCCACTGAGGTTGCATTAAAAAGCTCCCTCCTACAAAAAAGTTATCTTGTGGTTTTGACCTGCTCATGTCATCTGCTGGTGCCCATACTGCTGTCTGCTCTTCCACCATAAAACACTACCCAGACCCTTAGGGACACCCTTTGATGTGGTGTAGATAAACTCCTGACATCTTTCACTAGAACCTGAATGCAGAGATCATGCCTTAATTTCCTTCTCACTTTCACCTCACACCTCTTCACTCTACCTGTGTCCTGCCTCTCATCTCCCTGGTCTCCTCAGGGTTTCTGCCTTCATGGTGAGTGTCTGTGAATCCTCTCCCCGGTCACATTGAATAATTTCTTTCTTTCACCACACACACACACAAACACATTGTTGCACAAACTTGTCTCTTTTGGATTTATGGTGCATTTTTTTTCTCGCTTTTTAGGTGTTTGCATTCGCAGGTGTTCAGCCACATGCTTGGGGTCCTTGGGGAGGAGATATTGCAAAGTCCCCAGCTGCACTATGCCACTGAAACGATAAGAAGGGCTTCCAGGAATAGGCTGGAACAGACAACAGACACTCCTCTAAAATCCTCCCTGGCTGCTGGGTGGGTGCTGGATTGGGATCTGGGTGATGTCTTATCTGCATCACATAGCAGGAATTTGAGGGTGTATTAAACAACTCACAGGCCCTTGCTGCCTGCCACAGAGGACTTCCCTGCCTGCAGCTGCCTCTGCCAACTCCTTGCCCTGTTTGTCCATCACACAGGTACTACTGCAAACGCCCTCCACATTTGCCACCCTTACCTGCGCAGCTGTGCTCTGTGCAAGTGTCCTACCCTCCTCTGTGCATCCCTCCCTAGGGATTCTGCTGCTGCCTCGCTCAGCCTTGCTGACAATAACCCTCCAGGATACTTATGGCAGAACCAATTGATTTTTCTTGCCTCCCAGCATCTTGCAGCACAAACAGCTGCACTATTGTTCATGAAAGTTAAGTTACAAATGGCACATCCATGTCCCTTGTACTGGCAGCTGCTGCTGTTGGTATTAGACATGGCAGCTGAAGAGACAACATACAGAGAACTCCCTCCCACCCACTCCTCCAATCCATCTGGGCTCGGGAGGGCTTCACATGTGGCTGCCACGTGCAGAGTATGTGGGCTTTGCTGGGCAGGTTTAGACAGATAGTGTGGTGGCTGAAAGGAAGCCAAAAATGTTAAGGATGCTCATTGATGCTGGCAGATCTGGAGCTCTGGGTGGTGGGTATGGAAGCATTGTGCTCCTGTGTCCTGGAACATCAATTGTGTTCCTCCATCCTTTTGTATCACCCTGCTTCTGCCCCAGTGTAGAGAAGGGGTTTAACCTACTTTAAATCAACTGATGGACTAATTCCCCTCTGTTCCTCATTCCCATCTTTCTCTCATGCCTCAACCTGGAAAAGGCAGCTGAAACATCTGAAGAAGCTCAGCAAATAACCACCAGAAAGCCTGGCTGTGGAAATATGCCTCATAGGAAGAAACAGAGTAATTTAATTTTTTTTGGAATGCAGGAATAGAGGGTTGTTTACAAATACCTTTGCTGGGAAAGAAAAAAAAAAGGTCTGGCATCTGAGGGTGTAGTTATCTGTTAGGCAAAGAGCAAATATCTGTGGCTTTGGAATGTAACACTGCAAGACTCTAAACCTCAGAGAAATTAGAGCAGAACTGCAGGCTTTCTGAAAAAGGGTCTTCAGTTTAAATGGGTTGATGCTGAGATGGCTGGGAGAGGATTTCTCACCTCCATTAGGCAATCAGTAACCTTAGAAAGAAGTCTTTCTGGCTTCCGAGTCCTTCTAGCCTTGAGAAACAGCAGGGTTGTGCCTGTTTTGATATTCCATGGGTTAATACACCCTACAGTGACTTGCTGAAACCTCTGCAGGTCAGGTACACTATTAGCAGTGGCAGAACTGTTAGGATTGTATGGATAAACCATCCAATCATTTCCTTTAATTATGACAATACAAATCTGTTTGCTTTATGCAGTGTTTGTCGTAAGATGAATCATGGTTACCAAAATTATCGTGTAGATGATTCTGTGTATAATAGCAGGCCAAGAGGTTAGAAGAGGAAAGGTTTCCGGGTTGGATAGGAGGTACAAAGTAAAGCTACCAGATAAACAAGCCATAAATTCTGTCAAGAACCTATCAACAGATTCCCACCACATGCTCTGCAAATGGGCAGCTGTGCAGAGAAGTCTGTCTGAACCGGCGTCTTGAGCACACCGTGTTTTCCAAGCAATGCGGGCAGGGCGGCACTTCCAACTCTAAATACAATCAATCAAGAGAGGCCTTCCCTGGGAAGACAGGATTTGGGCAGTCTCCAAGCTATCCAAAACATCAAGGGTTTGGATACTGGGCTTTGGTCTAAACTCCTGTCTAATGAACTTCAGGAATGAATTTATAAGGATCCTTCTCTGGAGAGATGCTGACTGTGGGATCAAAGGACAGATGAGCCAACAGCTGGGCTCTGGCCCAAGGCTTTCATGCCATGCCCTACTCCCATATGGACTTCCCCTAGGCAAGTCTCTTGAGGGAATCTGTTTAACTGATCTGCAGCAATTTCCACTTTTCTCCATCTGTAGAGACAAACAAGCACTTCTAGGCTTATTTTAGAGTCCTCTTTTGAAGGACACGGAAGCAAAACTGCTCTAAACAAAAACCTTCACTGCTATTTTGCTCCTGGGTACTTGAACCACATAGAGGGAAATTTGTTTGGTTGCTTTAAGGTCATGTCAGGAAGGTCTTCTTAAGGTCTCCTTAATAAGGGATCAAAGAGAAGCAAGGGGTCTCCTGCAAGGCCTGCAAGGCCTTCAAGACATCCCCAAGAATACTTCTTTTGGGACTGGAGTTCAGACTAGTCTTTGCTCTTTGGCTTTTCCTACTGAGAACATCACAGGTGATGTGCTTGAAGGAGGTATGTTTGGATCAGAGTTCTTGCCACATGGTGTGTGACTCTTGAGCCGGGAGTTGGGTTCAATGATCCTTGTTAGTCACTTCCAACTCAGGGTATTTTATGATTCCATTATTCTGCTTACCTTCTCAATGGGATGGCAGAAGCTCCTCTCTGTGAGCTTACCCCGAGATTGCTGTGAGGCAAACAAGGACTTTTTCCTCCATATAAACTCGGCTTTATTTCATCTGACAGGATCTTTCTTGTTGCATAGCAGCTGGAAAGAAGAACCGCAGTCCTGAGCTGGGCTGTTAGCTCTACATATAGCCATGAGGGAAAAGCAAAATCCCTTGTGTTAGACCCATTCCTTCATACCTAAATTAATCTGATCTTTGACACTATTGTCAAGAATCATGAAGGACAGTTTCATTAACTAAGACCTTGATATCCTGACTGTTTATATGAACACTTAGAGAAACTCACTTCTCTGCCAGGGAAGTTTGGGTGCTTTTTGACACATTTAAAGAAATAGGAATCAGAAAGATGGGAAGTGTGTGAGTCATCATCCCATGATGTATTTGAAAGATGTGTAGATGTTGGAACTTGGGGACTTAGTAATGGCCTTGACATAACTGGGGGAAAGGTTGGACTTAATGATCTTATAGGTCCTTTCCAACCAAATGATCCTACGATTCTGTGGTTGCAGTGGATATTCTCCCTGGCATCCCCATTAGGCCCCAATAGCTGAACAGGGCCCACCACAAAGCACTGAAATACTACAGTGAAGTGATGGACTGTTTCTTGTGCTAGAGGACGTGCTGCAATCCCAGTCTGCCCTGCCTGGGAAGTACTGCAGAGCATGGCACATGTGCCGTGATGTGACATTTCAGGTGTCTTCAAGACCACAAAAGCTTGGACGAATGTGGGGAGATCACCATCGTCCCTTTCCTGGGCCTCACCATGAGAAGGCGATAAAGTGCTCTGCTTTAAAGCTTTTTCTTCCTAAAATGGGAGTCTTCCAGCTCTGATCCAAGCACTGGCACCCTCCCCAGAGCTCCTGTTTTGGGACTAATTGTGTCCAGAAGGGGAGAAGCAAGCCAGCCCTCACTTGTTTTCCTATGTCATCCTCTGCAGGGTATCATGTCTCTGCATTCCCTCTCTGTTTTCCCTTGTCCTGCCTTTCTCATCCTTGTTCTTACTAGCTCTGCCCTTTATGGAACTCAACTTGTCATTTAACCTATAGTGTCCGTCTCCTTCCCTTCCTCCTTTATTACTTTGTGGCTTGGGTTCCTCTGCAATGTCCTCCTCATTTTCCTCTGTCCCAGAATAGTTGTGGAGATCAGACCTGTCTTCTCCCAAATCCTTGCCCAGAGCCACTCCTGCCCTTACCTGTGGAAGACAGGTACAGAAGAGGAAGAGTGATCTGTGCTCATATTCCTAACATGGCAATTCCACTTTCCTCAGCCTTTCTGCCCACAGAGCCCACACCTGCTAGCACTGCATACTAGTGTTGGTTAGCCTGACTAATGAGACTCTTGTGCACACATCTTAGAGAGACCAAACCCCAGAGGGACAAGGAAGGAAGAAATTGCCCTGGCACATGGCTATGTTGTTTCCTCTTGGCAGTTACCAAGAGGTTGTGGAGGGAGGGCAGAGCTTGCTCATAGCCCAGGAGGAAGCTAGGCTGGAAGAAAACCCCATGTGTGGGGTCAGGTGCTTGTTTAGAGATCTTCAGTTTTACTGGGCCCTGATATGTCTGCAGTGTGACTGAGAGTTGGCTATTGTGCAGCTTTGCCTTGCTACAGGTTTCTGGGCTGTAACAGGAAAAACCTTTCAAAGACAGAAATGCTTTGAATCATGGGCTGTGCTGGATACGATGCAGGTGAGACACAAAGCAGTGAGAGAAAGACACTTTACTTTTTCTGGATACCCATCCCCTGGCATGTCAACAGACTGCAGATATCTGTGTGTTATGACTCAGGCTCATGGTGAGCAGAGATTTTGTGTCCCAGGAATGACCGTGTTCCCAAGAAATACATGAGAGGTTTTTCACCATCTTTCTATGCTGGCCTCTGGGCAGCTGGTAGAAGAGGATATTTCTAATTCACTTTATAGGATTTTAGATGCACAAGAGAAGCACAGCACATCAAAGAGGAATGAATGCTGTAATTCCCTGAAAGGTCGGGGCTTTTTACGGAGCTCTTTATTGCTGTTAAGCTCTTTAGGGAATGCATTCTGTCTGCCACAGACTCAGTGCTGGTAGTATGACATGCAATGCCCATCCATCCTGATTACTATTTCAGCCTCTAGGGAATGATCCAGATCCTCAAAGACTACTAAGTACTGGATTTAATTTGAAATAATCGAGAATTTGGCATCCAAATCTTTAAATACTCTGCATAAAGGACTGCCCTGGAAAAGCTGCCTTGTGTGTGCTTTACCTTAATAGCCTCTGCATGTATTTAGTGATGCATGGAATCACTCACATTGTCTTCGGAAGAGTCCCTGTTTTGTTGTGTATGGCTGTTCTCATTAGAGAAAGGGCAGGTTGGAGTAGGAGCAGGACAATTCCAATCCCTACTGGTGAGTAAGAGGCAACCCAAGGAGATACCCTGAGGAGAGGGACGATGCAAATCAGGGGGTGAGAGACCTTGCCTCGTCTCCAGAAACACAGAGAACTGAGGGATGCTTCAGCAGCAAATGGAACTGTCAGGTGGAAGGTGCCCCCCCAAACCATGCTGTTTTGGGAAATATTTCTGATGATAGTTGCATTTTTGGTTCTGGTTTTCAACTTTGTGCCCTGAGCACAAATGGGTGATTTTAAATAGGACAGAAGTTTAGCAAGTACTGCACTCTGAGGAAAAGCGAGATGTGTAAACAGTATGGACTAAATAGAAAGCTCAGAAAGTCACCAAAAAATAAGTTAGTTTGTGAAAAAAATTGATGTCTTTCCAATTTTCAGAGACTATGTCCTTGATAAGGGACCAGACCCTGTTTTGGAGCTGGTATGAAATGAAGAACAACCACTGAAAGCCCTGGATGAGGCAGCAGGCATTAAAAATAAAGAGAATGATCCAGTCTCAGGAGGCATTTATGGGGAGTGAATAATACACTGACAGTAAGGAGAATTCAGACTACCACAAGTGAAGTTTACAGCAGACAGACAGAGCTTTGACTGAGATGCTGTTTAGGGACTTAAAATCTAAGCAAATAATCTTGGAGATTTTATACTGACCTCAAATGAACAACTGAACTGAGAAAGATGTTAAGACATTTCTGTATATGGCAAAAATACTGTTGATAGCAAGAGAATGGCAAGTGTGAATCTGTGGGTTGTTGGAACAAAGAAACTAAAATAAGCTATGCACAGGGCCTGCACATTTCCTCCTGTTTCTGTGAGTAGTCTTGGCAAAACAATGCTGTTAATAGCTCTGTATATGTGACAAACATTGTCATTACAAGCAGCTTGGGAGGCTGGAAAGATCTGAGCATATGTGGTGGGTTGGTGGGCTTGGGTTTTCAGGAGTTTGCAGGGAAGTGCAGACCTATGAGGCACAAAATTACTTTATCCAAGGGAGGGACTAGTGGAAAATGATGGCAGAAATGTGAAGTGGCCAGCCTGGTGGAGAAGTCAGAGCCTGATCCATGTGTGCTGATGCATCATTTGACAGATGTTGGCTGTGGGGTGCCCATTTCAGTGATTTACAGGAATAATGAAATAGGTGAGGCAGAAGGAAACCATGGTACAATTGGGCCCTGGGAAATGAAACCATGACCAGGATAACAGTCTTACCTCCCATGGGATGGTGCCATAGTGTTGGTGGCCCTCATCACCACCTCTTGGAGGGAAAATCCTCTTCAAAGGAATAGAGGTCTCAGCAGAAGGGCACTGACTCAGCTGCATTGCTTGGGAAAGAGCTCGTATGCCTGGCAATGGCAATTACTGGCAATTACAGACTTTGCTGCCTGGAACAGGTACAGGAACACCCAGTTCCTATCACTGTAATAGGGATGGTTCCCATTTTATACCCATTGGATTGGTCAGAGAAACAGGTTAGGGGAAACATATCTGTGTTGCAAGAGGCAAACTCTTGTAAACCCTGTTGCAAGAGGCAGTTTGAGGCATTGTTTATGTTGTGTCCCTGCGGTTTGGAGATGGCTGTACCACAGTCAGATCTCAGGGAAGCAGAGTATTCCAGGATGCTCTAGCTTGGACCAGTGCCTGCTCTTCAGACAGGTAACACCAGTGAGTGCTAGGAAAAGCTGATCACCATTCTTGATGAATTCATGGTAGCCTTTCAGATGGAGTGGTCATATATGTGAGTGAGGAAATGTGGAGCAACAACAACAGTTATTGCTGTTCATGCCACAGGTTTTGCAGTTTTCCTAGGATAATTTTTATTTTTTGTATTTGCATCGTTTCATTTATATAATGTCATCTAAAACATTCCCCCACCATTGGGGCTAGAATTTTGCAGCATCCTTAGCCTCTTTAAGCCTTTAAGAGCGTCTAAACATGGCTCTTAAAAACATCCTATTGAGTTTGTCCTGGGGTAAATTTCAACCTAGATGCCTGGGAGGTATTCTTTTTCTGTGCTTGGAAGTATTGGCTTTTGAGTTACTGAATGGATGGAGTGGGGGAATTAGGACAGCAAGCCCTGATGTTACAACATGCCAGGAAGTAAAAGCAAACCAGAGTAGTACAGCATCATAGTCTGGTTCTGGTTTTCATCTTGGCTGTTCCTCAGGGAGACAGAGCAGAACAGCAGAGTTTTCTGGGACTCATGTTCATTTTCACAGATTTTTGTATACTCATCTGCAATTCAGCGGATTTAGTGATCCAAATACAGGTGGAACATATCCTTAACCTCTCCCCAACACCGACAATGTGTACATTTGTACATGTGTACAAAATATATACATTGACATGTATTTTTTCTTACAGCCAAGAGGAAACTTCACTGCTTGACTTCACCTCTTCCCTGAGAAGGTTCAGACTTTTTCAGGAACAAATGAGAGGTCACTAGTGACATGTGGGTTAGAATACTTTCCATTCCATTGGCATCTAAAATCTTTGTAGTGGATAGCTCTGGAAACATCCCTCTTGTCCTCTATTCTTAAGCATATGCCCAAGGCACAAAAATCTTTCTTTACAAACCAGAGCTATCCTGCTTTCTAAGTCATCCTAGAAGTGTTGCATTATGATGACAAACATGAAAAGAAAACCACAGTAAAGAGTTTGTTGCTAGCAAAATGTCTGTATTAAAATACAAAGAAAACTTCCCTGCTGGGAACAGTAATTAATAGACTCTCTTTTGTATGGTATTAACAGCATTGTAGTTTCCATTTCCAAACAGACCACAATGTTCTTGAGGAATAAATTCCACCACTGTCAGTCTGAACCTCAGCCTAAAACACAGAGTTCAAAAACTATAGTATTGTGCATCCTATCAATATTCCAGCCTCATGGCACTGGCTTACTGCAATGTGTCCCATCAGATGTGGGCTATATCTGGACACTGCTTGGTGATGGCAAGCTCAGAGGGCTTCCTATTGTGTTTGAGAAGGCGATGATTGCGTTGGAGCCCTTGGAGCTCTTGTTCATACCCAGGATGTCTGCATTAGTTTGCTCTGGCTCGGTTTTCCTGAAGATATTTTTCATGGTTGACTGGAAGTTATTGGTGACAAAGCAATAGACAATGGGATCCATGCAGCTATTGAGGCTGCTCAGAGTCACTGTCACGTGGTAGACAAGGAGGCTGACGTTATGGGGCATGTCTGGGTTGATGGAGATTGCGACCTGTAGCACGTGGAAAGGAGTGAAGCAGATCATGAAGATGATGAGGACAGTGATAAGGAGCTGCACAGCCCTCATTCTCCTCTCCCGACTCTGGTGCATGAGGCTGGGCTTGGACAGGGCACACATAATCCTGGTGGTGAAGAAGATAATTATGATGAGGGGGAAGAAGTACTCGCAGACCATCAGAACCAGGATCTTGGAGAGGCAGCACTCGGCAAACCTTATTGCCATGGTCAGGATGGAGAAAGTCACCACAGTGGCAAAGATCCAAATGAAGATGCAGATCCCCTTGGCACAGGTGGGGTTCCTCCATTTACGTGAGGCTTCCACCTGCACTATTGCCAGGTAGCGGTCAACGCAGATGCACGTCAGGAAGAGGATGCTGCAGTACATGTTGACAAAGTAGCCAAAGATGTGAACCAAGGAACAGTTCTTGCAATCCCCTGCACTGTAGAACATGATGATCCGGACAGGCAAGGAAAAGCCCACCAGGAGATCAGTTACGATCAAGTTGATGGTGTAAATTACAGAGGTGGTTTTTGTCTTGGTACGGAAGCAGAAGACATACAGCGCCAAGCTGTTCAGCACAACACCCACCAGGAAAATGATGGCATTGACTACCATCAGGACAATCCACAGGCTATAAAAATATGTGAACAGTTGTTCGTCTGAGTGGATGAACTTGGAGAACAAGTTGATGTTGGAGTTAGGTTGCTCGGTGGAGTTGATAGAGTCAAGGGCTGGCAGTGGGGTGGAGGAGGTCGGCATGGTCACTGACTTCTAGCAATCTGGAAAAAACAGAGGTATAGTGATAAATATGCCAGCATTCCTTAGGGCTCAAAATCTTGTCACTTAAAAACATTTTAACCAACATATTTGCACAGCCTGAGTAGTAGATCCCCATCTATCAATATGGGATTGCCAATAATTGCAAGGAAACTACTTGGGCTTATAATTAGTGTCTTCCAGTGGCTCCAGATGCATGTTTTAGGGAAGACATACATCCTCCTCTTCAAGTTTCTCTTCCTCTTCCTTGTACAAAAATAGTTTTAAGGCCAGAAGACCCTTACATAACCATAACCCCAGCATTTGATTCCTAAAATATCATATGCCTTGCCTTGTGTAGGTGATCCCATTAGAGAGTTACACGCAGCAGAGTTTTCAGGAGCTGTAAGATTTCCATGAAATCAAAGAAAGGCTGAATTTTCTGAGAAAGCAGAAGCAGGTTGTGTGGCATCTTCTAGAGATCTGTGTTCACAGCAACAGCAGCTGGAAGATTTCAAGCTAAGGGCGTCGGCCACTAGTCCTGCCAGGGTTTGACAGTTTAATTTGCAAATCATTCCTGACTTATACACTATTTTAAACTGATTTGTATATTAAAAAGATTAAAAAAAAGACCCAATATATACAGAGACTTGGCAGGTTTCAATAAAAATAAATGGTTGAAAAATGTCTGGAATATCTCAAAGTGGCTGGGTAGGGCTTTGAGGATAAAAAAATCAGCTTGGATCAGCAGAGAATGATGCTGAAAGAGTTGATTTATGAGGGTTTGAAATCCCTGCTACCAATGAGCCAAATGCAGAAGGACTGGGAGACAAGGAGCTGCAAACACATCTCCCAGCGCTCACAGAACTGCAGTGTGCCTGGGCTGAGTGTCTCAGTGTGGAAGTCTGGAACTGCTGAGGGAGTCTGGATGTCCAGCTTCCCCAAGCATACCTCATCCTCTGGCAGCCTTTTTTTCCCCTCCTCTAATCCTTTTTGCTGCTTATGGGGATCAGGAGGATGGACCAAATGTGCTCTATCACCTGTGAGATGCTTCAAGCTGTTGGTGGCTGTGTACAAAGTTGAGGAGGAAACTACTTAGCGCAAGAGTGAAAAGTGGATCTTGAGGAGAGTCCCTGCTGGCCAAAAGAAAACGTTTTGCAGGGACAGCACTAACTGGGTCCAGGGAACACCACAGCAGCTCTGAGCCTGCCTCAGTGCTGAAGCCTTCTTCTGCCTGCCCACCCCATCTCTCTGCATTTCCTGCCTACAACACTCCTAATGTGTCTCACCAGTGTTTGGCCAACAGTCAACATTCAAGATCAAGAGTCCTCATGGGATGCTACAGCCTAGTTGTGATTACTCTGCTTGGTTCATTCAAACCAGATGAGAGTGAAGCAGAACATTTTTTGAGAAAAAGCAGAGATTAGGACTGAGAAATTAGAAGACTAGCTGTGAAAATTCTTGGAGAAGTGACTTTGCCATCATGATGGATCTTGGGTTTGTTGACCTGGAATCTGGGGAATTGCTCTAGTTTCTTCTTGCCTTTCAGACTGTGGAAGTGGTTTGAAGTAAAAAGCTGGTTTTTGATGTCCTTGAGCTCAGAAGGATATTTCTAATCAAATGGCAATTTCTTTTATTTAGGTAGACACTAAAGCCCAAGGAGTTGAATTGTCCATTGGAATGGCTGGTGCTCAGACATAAAGCTCTCCTGAGATCCAACCCAGTGCCAGAATACACTGCAGGACTGAAATCCTGAAGCCTGGGGTCAGGCCACCTGTAATGCCCACTGGGCAAAGAGGAACAATGCTAATTTCTGTCTCCTTTTACCTCTAGGCCATTTCCAGCAGAAACCAGACATTGGAACATCATCTGGTTTGGGAGTGACCAGATTGCCTCACCCTGCACTGAGCTCCGGTGGCAGCCAAAGTAGCACACATGTTCATGGCGTTTTGTCTGGGTCTAACTGAGCCTGCAGACTTCTGAGGGAGAGTCTTGTCTCTACTTTTTGTGCCAAGCACATTGTCAGAGAAAAACAGGAAAAACTGGCTCCAAATAGGCTGAAAGTAGTGGAGCTGCAAAGTCTGGCACCTGAGAAAGATGCATGGGGAGGATGCAGAATCCTGGCCCATTTTCTACTGATTTCCTAAAATCTTCACCATCTTCTCTGTTTGTTTATTTCACTTTTTAATTATGGAAACAAACTGAAATGAGCAGATGCCTGGATCTGCTCCCAGCTTTCTCTTTGCAGATGCTATCAAGAGGAGCACTGTGGAAGCCAAGGAATAAAGACTTTGATGTCCCTGGAGTACAGTGTGAGCTTGTATATCTGTGTTCAGACACATTCCTGAGCAAGGGGAGAAGACAAAATCACCCATCCCATCCCTGAGCTTGCACTAAACTGTGTTGAATTGCACATGCATTTGTCTCCTCATCGTAATTCCATGGCACTGGCTATTTGCTCTGATTTTGCATCTTTATTAGTAGCTTGCCTCCTCTGGGAGATTTTTCTTCAGTCTGAGATCCCTTATCACAAACACCTGATATTCATCTTATTTTGCCTTTCTTGTCTCAATGAAATCAGCAATTCCAAATACATTCAAATGTTCTTCATCCTCACAATGCCTTTGAGGGATGTAGGGCATATTACAGACAAATAGAAAATGAAAATAATCAGCATATACAATGTCCTGGCTTACACAGTCACCTTTTCCACTGAGTCCCATGTGCAAGGAAGTAAACTCCAGATATTGTAAACTGCTGAAAAACAACAGGTAACATTGTGTTTGCTAAATTGAATATGCAAAGAAATGCTGCATTAAAGTTTTTCCAGTCCATTGCTACCCTATCTGAACTCAAAATCCAAACAATTACATGAAAGAAGTCCTGGCAAATTTAATTAATCCTAAAGATTTCCTCCCTGACAGTCTGTGGAAAAGCTGCCTCTTGGGCTGTGGTGGGAAAAATCTTCTTCTAATCAAATTGTTACTGATGGATGTTTGGGTGAATGGCCTCTTCCTTTCTTTGTGGGACTGCTCTCATCTCATGGCTCACAAGCAGAAAGGATGGAGAGCTGGACTAGCAAAGCAACAGAATTCCTCTGAGTGCTTTTAATGAGATGGAGCTGGACCAAACCCCCAGTTTACAGCTGCTAAGGATTTTTCCATTGTGGGACTCCAAGCCCGTGAGAAAGGTACATTGCCTCATTTTGCAGCACAGAAAGGCATCCTGACCTTGTGTCTGAGCAAAGCTAAACATTTCCAAAGATTTTGAATTCTTCCCCTCTCCGAGTACAAATATTATCTCAACCAGGTCTCTTTATCTACCATCAAACATACTCATGCAGGTGTTAAAGTGAGTCAGTTCAGCTACCCATCACCATGACATGGTGGCATATGGAAATCAGTGAGGGGCATGGCTAAATTAATGAGAAGCTTTGCAGCCTCTGCAAACCTTTGTTTTGCTGTGTTTTGCACTATTTATTACTTGTGACTATGGTATGAGCTTATGCAGAGCTGCAAGTACCACCTTTACTTACAGAGCAAATAAACTTTGGGTTAAACCCCTTCCTAAGATCTTCAAAGAGCTTGGAGCTTAGCCTACTTCATACCTAACTGAGCTCTTGGCCCCTCAGATTTCCATGCAATCCCTGTTTCTGGAGCTGGCTATCTGCAAAGCCCAAGATGGGTAAACACGCATCCTTCTGAGTGCTGTCTGACTGTGCCAGTTGGCCTATGCTGTTATATTATACCTCTCAGGCTGGATTTTGTCTGTCTGTCTGGGAGACTGGGTAGCATTTCCTTAAAAGTACAGCAGGCATCTGGGTAGAAATGGGATAAAGGGAGGGACAGAGAATGGAGGCTGACCTGCTTTTCCTTGTTCTGATAAAGGTCCCTGCTCAGCACTGGGAGAGGCAGACTTGCTCTGAAATACTGTCTCATTGTTGTGTGACACAACCAGTTCCATCATTCTTGGGCCAAATAGGAAGCAGATGGTCACCGTGCTGAAAACAGGTCCTGCAGCCTCTTCCCTCACTCACTCATGCTTGGCATCACACTTGTTAACTTAGCATGGGCAGCTCAGTGCTGTGTCTGCTCCAGGAGGAGATTCTTGACCATCCCATATTCCACCCAATCTTGTGCTGGGTGACAGCCTTAAGCCTCATCCTGACCTTGCTGAAATTAATGGGGTTCACTTCCTTAGCCCAGGGGACTTTTGGATTGGGCCCAGCAGTTCAAGTAATGGGATACAAAGGAAAAGGCAGGTCAGACAACTGAGCTTTGTCTTAACTGCACGCCAAAAGGATTATTTATTGGTATGCAGAAAGGATCTCTGTGTGCAGACCCAGAGAACACCAGAGCCACACACTGGGATCGGAAAGTTGAAAAGGACATTAACAAGCATCAATGTAATTTAGTATAAACAGCTTCAGCTTTTCTCATCTCTCTGTCCTGAACTGGAACATCTGATATGGCAACCTGGCTCCTCTATCATCCTCCCTGTTCCCCTCACCCTGTCCTGCCTGCTGGTGTTATTCTGCTGCCTGGGGTGGCAGCAGTGTGTGTTTAGCTTTGCAGCCTTCCCGTGTTTAAAGTTCCCTGGGTGATTTATCATCATATTTATAAATGAAGGGTTAAACTCACTCTTTTCAATTTAAATTGTATGATTCTCCTTCTGGCAAGCTCTCACTCAACTCTGGCTCAAACTGGCCAAATATGGTGTTTTTGTGCATGTCGACCTAGCCCTATATGTGGTAGATCTTGTTCTGTGTGTCTTGTGCTCAGCCTGGGGAGGGTGGGTTTGCTGACAGGGGGAACAGAGAGAGAGAGGGAGAGAAAGGGAATGAATCCAGCTGCTGAAAGGAAAAAGCTGGTGCCCATCTGACCCTTGGGCTGTGAGAAGAGACATAATTCTGGGGGAGACAGATTCTACTCCAAAGAAGAAATGGGGCTGTTCTCAGGGCAGGTAAGATCCCATTTTTGTGGGCATCAGATCTCTGCTCTCACTTAATTCCTGGGCATTGAGGTCTCCTTTAAACCTCCAGGTGTGAGGGTGGCCGGAACAAGTGTGTGAAACATCCACCTTCTGGGGAATTGCAGTCGGAAATAGACACATCCAGAGCAGATCTGGATTATTCCTTCCCCTCCAATGCTATGGACATAAAAAGGGCTTTGTAGACACAAAACACACAGTTTTATGAGTGTCAGATTAAATGACACCTGATTTCTTGCAGTTTCATGTTTTGCAGTGACTTGCAGGGCTGGGGGAATGCTTTGCCCTGCTTGAGATGCTTATTATAACTTTTTCCCATGTGGACACTTGGCTGCCTTAATAAGCACTCACATTCCAGCTCTTCCCTTGGCTCTGACACTTGTTTGACTTTCTCCTTTCTTTGCTGCCTAATTTCCTGAAAATTGAGGTGATCTTTCCCTTCTGCCAAATTCTAGTTGAAATTAGGCAGCAGATTGAGAAACATTAGGAGGATGGAGGAAATCGGAGCTGACAACCACACAAACAGGCATTGAGAGTGATCCTTGTTTCCTCTAATGTGAACCTGTAAGGCATTTGTTAACACTCTCCACCACACATCCTTTCATTTAGGTCTTATTCCCTGCAAATTTGCAATTGCTTTGGCATTGAAACACAGCAAATGGCTGGATGGTTTATATGAAAAAAAAGAGAGTATTGCCTGCTTCTTGTTGTTTTCCTGAAGAGAAATAATTTCAGATTTATGCCAAACCATGAGAAAACCAGCCTGGCTGGGACAGATGATAGCTAATCGCTGAGTGTTGACACTATTCAGCCATGGCCTGCTTGCCCATGTGTCATGAAGAGTGTGATGGCCAGCAATTCCTACTTTGTCTGGTGGTTTGAATGGTGATGTGCTGAATTACAGCTTTTGTCTGGAATCAGAGAATCACAGAATATCCTGAGTTGGAGGGGACTCACAAAGACCATAGAGTCCAACTCCTGCCCCTGCACAGGGGGACCATCCCCAAGAGTCACACCATGTGCCCAAGAGAGTTGTCCAAATGCTCCTTGAGCTCTATCAGGCTTGGTGCTGTGATCACTTCCCTGGGGAGCCTGTTGCAGTGCCCAACCACCCCCTGGGTGAAGAACCTTTTCCTAATATCCAATCTAAGCCTACCTGGACACCACTTCAGGCCATTACCTCAGGCCCTGTCACTGGTCAACACAGAGGAGAGATCTGTGCCTGCCCCTCCTGTCACAAAGACGTAACTAAGATGAGGTCTCCCCTCAGTCTCCTCCAGGCTGAACAGACCAAGTGACCTCACTTGCTCCTCACACAGCTTCATCTCAAGGCCAAAAGAGATTAACCTCCCCACACTGACTTTTGAATCTCTAATGTTGGCCATGAGAATCAGATTTCCCATCTGGCAAGAGGGAAAACTTGTACATCCAGTCCCAGGCATAGGGGTAATCCTTCAAGACCTGTAGTCCTGTAAGCAATCACAGACTGAGGATGTGTGGAGGCTGATGCTGGTTGCTGCGCTGGTGTTGTCGATGTGCTCTTGACCTGTTTGTCTCCTGCCTGAGATGCCCAGTTTGCCTCTGTGTGCTCCTTCATCCCCCAAGGCCCTGCTGGGGATATTGCTCTGTGTTGTGATCTGAGCTCCACCCACCACACCGAGTTCAATGGTGTGTGTACACCCGCGTGGATCCTGTGTTCTCCATGGGCCCAAGGCCAAAATCAAATCCTTTGAAGGTGAGGGACCCACATCCCTAACTCATTTTGGGACAAGAAATAGTCTCTGGGTGCCCAAGCAATGATTTAGTCCAGCAGGTCACCCTAGGCCATGAAGGATCACTGCCAGTTAGACGAGGGAAAGCACAACTCTCTAAAGTGCATTCCTCTTCTCCACGGAGCAAAGTGACCCAGATGGGACTGATGCCACTTGGCTTGGACCAAATGCCAACTCTCTGTATGCAGGCTTGAACCTGCTGCTTCAAGCCAGGTGACAGATCACAGTCCTGGACGCCCCAGAGACAATCTATTTAAAACTTGGAAAGGTCGGCTTGGTTCTCCCTCAGCCTTTGTACTAAGCATGCATGAAAAAACTGAAATGAAGCTCCCACAGATACACAGAGGAGGAAATTCACACACTGGCAGATTTCTTATGAATTTATACCTCCTCTATTGCCATTTGCAGCAGCAATGCCTCAGCCTTTGCAAGAAAGAGCCCAGATGTGCATGTGCAAGCAAAAAGAGAAGTGAGACTGTACATACTTTGCCTCTCCAGACCTACAAATATCCATCCAGCAGTGGTGGGCACCTAGAGGTCCCCCAGCACATCTCTGGTGAGGCTTGCTAATACTGGTCACCTATAATAAAGGTAATAAAAAAGGGGGTTTGCCTCTTTTTGCTTGTTTATACCACACTATGTAGAAAAGTCTCTCTTGAAACGTTTGGATGTCTACAGTGCCTTACCAATACCACTGTATCTTTCATGTTCCTCCTTTCTGTGTTATCAGATCTTGGCCTTGGAGTGACAGAAATGCTAAGCGTCTTGGTGAATGCTCTATCAATCATGCTGCTAGCATTTAAAAGACCAATATCTCATACCCTGTCAGGGCTTGTACCAAGTGCCATCTGTCACAAGGAGCATGGAGTGACATCGCTGCAGTAGGTGCTGCATGTTTCCAGCTCTGATACTTTCAGAGAAATCAGAGCATGACTTCCTGAGTGTATCCCTCTCTGTCCCTTGTGGACCATCATACGTGAGGGGAAAACACATATTTTTGGGTGAATTTTTTTCCAAGATGATTAACATTTTTTTAAAAGAAGTTACATCTTAAACAAAACATATAGATTTGGACTCTTACGGATCCAGCCAGAAAAGATGGATTTGAGCCTGTCTTCTTGGGAGGTTGTAACAGTAAAAGAGAAATGCGTTTGATTTTATAGGGATTACAGTCATCCATCGAGCGTTTCCAGGGTGCCTGAGACAAAGTGCTAGAAATGTCAGTTTGGAATAACAGCTATTGTGGCTGTGTGCAAAGAGATCTGTGCACTGAAAATTACCATATAGGCACATGTAGGAGCTTCACAGGCAAGTGCAAAAACAATGGCCTCTGTACTGCTGCTTGCTTTTAAAAAGGAAATTTTTAATTGCAAATTTCGCACTCTTTGAGCACTTTCTCCTCTTTCTGCCTTCAGCTGCCTGCTTGCTCTGTCCTTTGGCAAAAAGCTGAGAAGGGCAGTAAAAGAAGAACAAAAGCAGAGTTCTACTGTTAGGGAAATACCTGGGCTCCTGTGCAGCCAGGGAATGCAGGAGTGGTGGAACAATGCTCACACCCCAGGGAGCACAGGGCACCAGTGCAGGTAGGGATGAAGGGGCGATGCAGAGGGGTCAGGTGTACCAGCTCTGCCTCCCAGCACTCACTCCAAGCTGTACTGATCTCTTGGCTGCAGGGAGAAACTGAGGCACAGACCCATGTATGGTCTTAGCCCGGGGAATGCAGTGAGGTGGGGGACCCAGTCAGGGAGCAGACAGTTTTTGAGGCATCCCAGGATGGACAACCATGTCTTAACCCTTTGGGAGACTGGTTTCTGTGGTTTCCTTAGCAAGGCACATATGACAGTGCTGTGCAGACCCCACAGTGCCTTCAGGGGTCCATAGATTTTGGATTCACCAGGTTAACCTGGAAAAATTTAGTATTGCTGTGAAAGCAGAGAGCATTTCTGAAGGGGTCTGCTAAGGACCTCAGAAGGGATCTGCCTTTCTCCTTCCACTGACCCAACAAGTGAGTTCAGAGAGAGAAGACAGTGCCTTTCCTAGAGCTGAGCTTGCACCCTGCTGTGTAGCCAAACAGGTAAAACACCTCCACTCACAGCTGACCCCATCCCAGGCAGTGCACTATCTCTTCTCCTGGCTTCCAAAACCTTTCTGAATGCATTTCACCAAAATTTAATTACACCTGGGAGTACACATGTACAAACGACATCACCCCCCTCTTCACAAGAGTGTCACAGTACTTTTCAAGAAGGGAAAGCCTGCAACTACACCTCCCATAACCCTCCATCCCCTTGAAGAACAACCGAATATCCTTACACTGCCCCAAATCCCAAGAGCAAAGAAAGTCACGAGAGAGAAGTTCCTTGCAGCCCCTGCTAGCTGCTGGCACAGCCTGGCTTTTTGGGTCAGGCACTTCCCAAGAGATTTCCACACCTGCTGCATGAGCAGAGCCGGAGACTTCCTGAGCTGCTCATCCACGTGTTCAGTGCAGGACCCTTTCCACTCCCACCCCTTCCAGAGCTCCCTGCTGCAATAGCCAGGACTTGGACTCCAATATCCAGGAAATCCTTCCTGGCCCCCCACTGTCTCCGATCTCATGCCCCCCTCTTTGACCAATATCCCAAAGCATTCCCTGCAATGGTCCCTGCAGTGTATTCCTGCATGACGGACTGACTTACCTCTGGCCCGATCTCCCTTCTATGTTAGAGGAGCTGTCGGTAAGAAAATTTCCTTGTGGACCTGACTGCTATCAGCCCAGGAAAGAGACATCTGTTCCTACGAGCAGAACAACTGGAGTGACTACAGAATATGAAGAAATGCCTAATCTCTCTCTTGCGTTCTCTCCCTCTCC
>VXBQ01000042.1:139569-221683 GCA_013400175.1 Phainopepla nitens
CCCCACTTCTAAATATAGCCTTGCAACTAATGGGAAAAAATATACACTACCAAAAAAAAAAATATTTCCACTTGTCTGTAGTGTTCAGAATTTCTCCCCAAACATCTGGCTCCTTGCCCTAAATCTCTCAGAAATTTATGAAGTGCTGTAAATGCTGAAGAGGGCTCCAGCCGTACTCACGGTGCTAATGCCTGAACATCTCTAGTAAACTAAAACTCATGTTGGTGCCCCCAGGTCAATTTTCCCGTGTCTCTGTGGGAACAAAATCTCTTTGCTGGGAACTCTCCAGCTCAAGGCCACCGCAATGCCACCACTATGTATGACATGAGGAAAATCCCCCTCTTTTTGCCTTCCTGATGTGAACTGGGATTAGAAAGAAGCCTCCCTGGCAGCTGAAGGAAGGTGCTGAACCAAATGCCACAAAGCCTGTGATGTGTTTTGAAACAACCCAGCTGTCCAGACCCTGAGAAAACTGCTGGCACAGAGAACCAAAAAGTGACCCTGCACACTTTGGTAGTGCTGCCTGCAGTCATTTGGGAGAGGAGATAATGGGATCTATCCAGGGTTGAAATGGTTGAGCAGGAGTGGCAATAGGGAGTCTGAGGCTCTACCAAGGAGCCCTCCAACATGTTCCTCCATCCTCATACAGCCTTCCCTACTGGCGGTAGAGTCATTGTGGGTGTCAAGTGTCTCAGAGTGGGGATTTAAGTATCTCTACACCCTTGGCTACAAGAGAAGAGACTGACATTGGACAAAGCATTATGAGTTATCCCATTATTGAGATGGGTTCAAATCACACAGCCAGAGCAATTTTCAAGACATGTCTGCTGATTGATGCACTAAGGACTCAAAATCTCCCAAGTTCCATCTCAAATCCCACTTCTTGCTCTAAACTGGGTATCAAAACCCAATCTTTTTTGGGGTTTGCACTAATGTTCTCCCCAGGAACATTTCAGTAGCTTTAGAGATTTCTTCTGGGAGAAAAGGCAGAAAAATAGTGAGAGCTTACATCAAATTTAGTTGTTTAGAAATACAGAGAGGATGGATGCTGGATTTCAGTATCAGCCCTGGCCTGCATCACACTTTAGATAAAGACAACACTGCTGCCAATGCAATAAACACGCAGGATATGGCCTGTCACAACATGACAGGATCAACTGAGAGGCATTGAATTCCAGGTCAAGAGGCCAAATCCATAAATAGAGGAGAGGTAAACTCCACACATGCATGTCTCACTGGAGCACAAACAGTAGCTATGGTTATTAGAGAAGGTTGACCTCATTTTCTGGAATTACTTTTTCACCCTTGGATCTTTCCCAGGAAGACTGAGCTGATCCTTTTTGTCTGGTTCTTTTATTGATTTTCTATTTTGAGTTTCCTCACTGAGGAGCAGATTGTTCCCCCAATTGCAGGAACATCCTCCTTGGCTTTATGAGCCCCCTGATCCAGGCATCCAGCCTTCCACAACTGACCTCTAGCTCAGACATCTGCTTGAACTTTCATTTGTTTCTCACTTCCTTATACTTGGGAAGCAAGTGTGATTGGAAAGTCTTCATGAGCCCTGTCTGGGTGATCATCTTGCCTTCAGTTCCTTCCATCCTGGAAGTTCAACAAGGATAAGGACAAAGAGAAGAAACCAACCCATGGTCTAATGTTGGGGGGGGGTTGGGTAAACTTGGACTCTATTGAGGCACCAGGACAGGTTTCCCAGAGAAACTGTGGCTGTCCCATCCCTGGAAGTGTTCAAGGCCAGGCTGGATGGGACTTGGAGCAACCTGGTCTAGTGGACAATGTCTCTGCCATGGCAGGGGTTGGAACTAGGTGGTCTTTAATGTCTCCTCCAACCCAGACCATTCTAGAATTCTATGATTCTATCATTCTCAATGCCTATGGTGGCAGATGCCTAAGTTTCCCCCAGCCTGTCAACAAAATTTTATATTTAGGGAATGGCTCTCTCGAGTTGGAAATGTGAAACTGTGAGAAAGAGAAGACTTTTCTCCAGATGACCTATTGGTACCTGCACTCTGTCCACCTTCTCTGGGACTGTCTGGTCCTTCCTGTGTGAGGACTGGTTTGATTTTTGTGCTTCTACATGATACATGAGAGCTGTGTTCCCATCCCTGTGCACGGGATAATCAGTGCCCTGCACTCCCCCACTATCCCAGCCTCTCCCTCCTTGCTGGATTTAGAGTTAGGCTCTGAGTGGCAACAGCTGCAAAGTTTCAAGTTGTGCCTGAGATAGTGCAGAACATGCCATATTGGGAAGCAGATGCTGCTGTTAAGGTGGAGAAGGCACATCCGGGCTCAGGGCCATGCTTTGTCCCAGACCCAGTTCCCACACTCAGCTTCAGGAGGAGTTGCAACCATAGCTGATAAATGAAGAGCTTCTATCATCTCTTGATTTTCAGTCATTTATCATCTTCCCAGAGGGAGCGAGAAAGGCAGAATAAAAAGAGTAAAGCTTTAGCGAGTGGAAAATTTTCAAACTTGTTCACTGAATATACCATGTTACTAAATACTGGAGTGAGATTGTAGGTGGAAGAAGGTATTGGCTCAGTCAAAATCAGCATGTAGAAGGACTAATAATTATGTCAGGGAAGGATGCTACTAGCCCATCGTAATTCCTAGCAATCCCTTAACCTTGCCATGTAGAATAGGGCTCTGGTTAAAAGTCTTCTGTGGCACAGTGCCGAAAAGCAGGAGGCCAGACAGCTCTTGAGGAAGGTGGAGAGAAATCTGATACCACACATCTCTCTGGAGAGATGTGCCTTGTTTTTGTCAGGGGAAGGGTGTACTCTTCCAGCCCTATTCAAAAAGGGGAATTGTGTATCCTTTGATACCCTGCTGTGGGAGAAGAGACTGAGATTGAGCACTGCATAATGAACTTTAACAGAGCTGAGACAGGCTCAGGGCACATGGCCAGATCAGCTTTCAAGGTGCCCCTGTTGACCGGCTCTGCAAGGACCCAAACCCAGTGCCTCAACATGCCTGTGTTTTTATAGGAAGCTGAATGTAGGCTCTATTATACTGAACAGATCCTCACAAATGAATTATTTTTCTTCAGCAGTGAAGGACAGTTCTTACCCAAGAAGGTGTTGGACATAGCAGAATTCATAACAGAGTTCAGAAAACTGAGGAGCCTTTACCCACAGTCACGACAGTGTGGAGGTCACCAAAGAGTGGACTCCTCACTTCATGGAAGACACTGAAGGGTGGGATCTTCAATGGAAAATCTCTTTTTAACACTAGGCCTGATGGAGAAGAAAAAATGTGAGCTTGCCAGGTGAGTAACCCTTTGCCATGGCAGATGAAGTTAATGGCATTGAGGAGAGTTTACATCCATTTTACCCTCTCCAACTACTCTTCCTTCTGGTAAATCTACCCTAGAAGATCCTCAGGCCTTAAAAAGTGCTGAAAAACATTCATGTATGTCTCTATGATATACACTGCCCATGAGCCCTAAAATCTTGATTGTCCTTGGTCTCCAAGGCTATGATGGGATGCTGTGAATCAAAACTGACCCAGTGAACCACGTAGGTTCTCACAGGTGGATCAGGGGTGGAGAAATTTCTGCACTGGACCACCTTCCAGGAGTCACCTTTGATTTAGGGGGAAAAATGTGGGCAAATGGGCTCTCCCCAAATATGTAGGAACTTTCCACCTAGGTCAGGTGTTCTTCAACCCCACCACACTTTCTTATCATAAAGAAGTGGCACGTGTGTTCCCTTGGAGAGCAACGTGAGAATATACTCCTCTTTGGTGGCTCCTGAGCTGGTACTTTGTGGAGGTGATAGCATGGCAAAGGGGCAGATACTGAAAGCAGATCCAGGGTTTTTCTGGTGCCTTTGGCAGAATCCAAGGTATGTCCAGTTGAAAGAACCTTGAAGATTGAGGCTGGTCTCTGTCTCCAGCCTGGTTTTCTTCTTGTGGCCCTTGCTCATTTGGACCCAAAGAGAGCAACATGTGGCTTCACCTGCTGGGCTATTGAGAGGTCCTTCTTTACTGTTCTTTTGGTGATCCAGGTGTACCATGCTGGGACATCTGGGAGATCCTGAGACTGCTTTGGGATCTGAACCCTGAGACATTCATGCTGGTTATGCCTTAGGTGTAGTTGGAAGGACTGGAGGAAAATATCCGAGTTCTTTCTATTAATTCTTAGACAGAATCTGTTTCAAGGGACAACATTTGTCCCTTTCCTGCAATGCTGGGATAGAAACACCAAATAGACAAAGAAACGTGAACTACTTATCCCTGGAGAAGGAGGGCTTGGATTGCTCCCCCAAGTGATATTCAATACTCCCAGGGCTTTTTACCTGACTGTCAGCATGGGCAACAGAGGCTGTGGAGAGCCACAAAAGATGGTCCAGCTGGCTCTCTTGATGGCATCTCAGCAGGGTCTAGGGGCAGCTGTACTTACCTGATGTCAGCAGCTCTGCAGGGCACAGTCTGTGTCCTCTGCCAACTGCTCAGGATCACAGGCACTTCCCAGCACTCACTCGGCCATCCCTTGCTGTCCTCAGAGGACTGCAAGGGCTGGAGCACACCATAATTTTGTATCCCTGACTCTGAACAGGCTCCCCATCTGTGTGTTTGTGCAAGGAGGGAGATCAAACTCTCAGCATCTGAGGGCTCTGCTGATGGGATCCAGCTGCAATTCATCTGCTTGATGAGCAACAGGGAAAGACAAGTGATGCCCTAAAATGATGGCCATGGCTCCTATTGGGTGAGCCAGGCACGGGGGAGGAAGTGTGTAGGAGCCAGTTTCCTGCCTGCCTGCTGCATATTTGGGAATTGGCTTTGCTGACCACTGCCTCCCCCTTCATTTTTTCCCCCAGGCTGTGGCGTTTTTGCTGATGGACCTGTCGAGCTGAAAGAAAAATGGAGATGTCTGCAGCACACAAAGAGCTGCTCCTCTGGGAAGCCCTGAGGTCTTTCCTGAGCGACTGGTTTGGAGCAAATTGCTCCTGCCTACCTCCAGTTCTTGCATGATAAGGGGTATGAAGTCTCTTACCTGTTATAAATGCACCCTGCGAAAGTGAGCCAGGATCCCTCTCTCCATCTCTGCCCAGTTTACCACAGGTCTTACAACTGTGAGGGTTCTGACAAGGTTCCTCAGTTCAAGGCACCAGCAAAGTGAGCTACCAGGACTCTTTGACCACCTAACAAAGCATGTCATGTCTCAGCTGCCCCTAGTGATCCAAACCTCACTGGGATCCTTTGCAGGGTCCCACTGTGACCTTTCTGGCCCCCTAACCCAGGTCTGGCCCGTCACCTCTTGTACTTTTTTTTTCCTATTTTTTCAAAGATTCAGAAGCTAATTGCCAAGAACCCAATGTCCAGTGTCATAACCTCACTGCAGAAATCTCCCCATTCCCAGCAAAGTATTTCCTGTTGGTTTTGTTTGTCACTGGGCACACAGGGACACTGGTGCTTGAAGGGGAAAGCTGCAGAAGCTTTGGGCTTTGGCTTTACTCGAGCACCATGCCCTGGGAGGTCAGTGCTGGGTGGAGTGGCTCTTGCCCAGCTCTGGTTTGAAGGCTGCAGAGCAGGAATTGGCAGGATTGTTGGTCCTAGATGGTTGAAGAGCCCCCAGAGAGCTCTCAGCACTCTGTTCCTCTTTTTGTGGCAGTGGGAAGCACAGTGTGGCCAGGCTGAGCCAGAAAACCTTGAACTCAAGATGTGCTGTGCCCTGCAAGGATGCAGAGGCCAGAGGAACATTTGAACACCCATGGCAAGGAAGTGGTGGGGAACTTGGGGATCCTGTCTGGTACCTCCACCTGCTCTGATTTAGCAGTGACCAGAAACTTGCAAAGGGGCAGCAGGAGGCTCCCAGGGCCATCTGTTCAACTTTTGGGTTTTTTTGCTATACAAGTAACTTAGCCCAGGAGGAAGGAGACCTGCAACTCAGAAAATGTGATACTTGGCTCCACAAACCTAAAACAGGCTTTAGAGAAAGACATCCTCTCCCTGCTCGCTCTCTGCAAACATGTTAATCCTCCTCTCCCATTCCCTTTGTTTGCCTGGTTTGGAGAGATTTGGAAGGGCTCAGGGCAAGGCTGTCTTTTGTTAGACGTGCACAGAGCTCAGCAATGCTCTGATCTGGAACAGGGCACCATAAATCTGGGGGATTATCATGGGAAATGCCACAGTGATGAAAAGCCCTATAGGAATGGGAAGAAAAGAAAGGGCCCCATTTGGGAAGAAAAAACCCCAAACAACCACACTGCTGCTTGCTCACAAGTGATTCCTAAAATTGCTGCCTCTGGAAGAAGCTGGTACATTTGTTTGGTTTTTTTTTTTTTTCTTTTATTTTGGAGGGGGTGTGTTCCTTTGTGTTCTCAGCTGTATAGAATTACAGATCGCGTCTTTGCAGCAACTTCTATGTGAGGGACCTCATTGGGGACAAAAAAACCCATTTTCTGGGTAGGTGCCTCAGTTTCCTTATGGTTGAAACCATCCATCTAAGCACAATGTGCAGAAGTGCTCTGGGAAATTTTCAGTAAGGAAAGGAGGGAATCACATGTGTGATTTACTGGAAACCCCAATGCCAAAATAATCAATTTTCTCCTATAAACAAATGGAACAGGGTGATGGGCAGCAGAATCCTGCTGGTACTCTTTGTGGTGGTGGTGGTCTGTTTTGCTATGGGGTCATGGACCCTTTTGTCTCCCACCTGGAGCAGAAAAAACCTGCTGAGATCTGAGTCAGGTGGAAACATGATGGTTCAGAATTCCAAGGGGATATTTTCTCTGTCTGGGATGTGATTGCAGACAGCACCAGATTGTCCCTGCTGGTGAGGTCTTGAACTCACTGAGGTGTGGGCAGTAGATGGCATGATGGAGGGAAGACTAAGGCCCTACTCCAGTTTGTGTTTAAGGTCTCAAAGCAAATTTTTTATCAGGAGCAAAAGCTCAACCTGTCACTGATGAATCATTTCTTTCCATAACTTCCTCTTGGTACTGATAGCTTCAGTCTTTGTTATGTTGGGAGTGGTACAAGGTGCTGTTTGATGTGTCTTTCATGTCACCTGAAGAGATTATTTTCTACAAAAGCACTCTTACATGTAATAAATAGTGTTGAATTGACTAATGAATGGGAGATGTGTTTCTGCCTTGGAAAATGTCCAAACCAAACCCGCTGGAATGACCTGAGGGCCAGCAAGCATGACCGACCAGGGCAGACCAGCAGAATTGGGTTTGTTTAATCTACAGAAAAGACAACAGAAGGCAGACCTGATAACAGCTGTGGAGATGTCTGTGGCAGCTTCTTTGGGAATGGTGCAGGGTGAGTTCATCTTGCACAATTTAGTTCATTAACACCAGTCTGGACCAGATGACCAGCCTAGTTTGTGATGGTCTCAGTGTAGAGGCTTCCTTTGGGTAAGAGGAATCCTATTGCTTGTATCTCCTAGGGCAGGAATGTGCAGTCAGCATCCCTATCCTGTGTAATTCAGAGTTAGAGCCACAGCAGCAGCCAGAGGTTCCTCCCGCTGTGCTGGAACCACAGGTTAATCCCATGGCTGTAACACAACCTAAGATGGCACCTTCTTTTGGGCAAATTCTTCTGGCTTCTTTAAAGCAAAAATCCAGCCTGCTGTGATTGCTAAACTGGGCTCTGCTTCTTTGGGTGTCTTTCCATTTTCCAAGAAAAATAAACTGCAGGCTCTGTATTTTTAGATATGCCATCTGATCATAGCTAGTCATATATCAGTCCCAATACTGTGAGTCAAGATGCTGGGCTCCACTGCTGAACTCCCTTGGGCAAGAACCAGCAGCTTGAGCCATCCTGAGTGTATTAATAAATCAGAGTGTTTAAAATAATCTTACACTTCCTTAGGTAAGCTGCTCACAAAGAATAATACAGTTAGGAATTGTTAATGCCAGGATCTTAGCAGCTCTGATTCACTGGGTGAACTTGATACTGTTGTGAGTGGGAGAAGAACAGCCCTGGTATGAGACAGATCTAATCTAGGCAGGGGACAGAGGCAGCACGACTCCTCTTCCTTTCCCTCTCCTGCCAGTGACTCTGATTCCTGACGTCTGCCCCTTGCTATTTCAGTCCTGGGTATCCTCCGAAGCGGCTGCTCGTCGGAGTGAGCTTTGTGATGGCCCCTGCAAAAAGCACCTGATCAACCTGCCTTGCACAATAGTGCACAAATGTGGAGTAATTGGTGTATTTTAAACCTCTTGCTGGTTTGCCTCAGCCTCCACAGGTCTGTGTCTCTAACACCACCACAGCCTGCAGACAATTTTCTGTGTGTTTGATCAAAGCAGCAGGAAGACTCAAAGTTGGTGTGTGAAAAATGCTTGGTTCCTGAAAGTGTATTTGTTGTGCTACTTTATCACTCCAACTACAATCAATTTATCCACATAATTGGTAGCTGGAGACAACATAACACAGCTTGGCAGCCTGGATTTTTCTCAGAGATGTATCGCTTGGCATATTCAACCCAGGCAAAAGGAGCCAGCCTGGCTGCCGGGGAACTGCAGCTCTGTGAGTGCCAAGCAGGTGAAACCCAGCATGACAACTCAGCTTTCTCTCTCCATCCTGCCAGAAAAAGACTTTGGGGATAAAGGTGAAATTGCACCTTGCTTAAGGTCCCTTCCAACCTGAGCTGCTCTATAATTCTATACTTTTTGAACAAGGAGATACTGATAGGACAAGGGGCAATGGTTTTGAGCCAGGAAAGATTTAAATTGGATATGAGGAGGAAATTATTCACTGTGAAGGTGAGGAGAGTCTGGACCAGGTCATCCATAGAAGTTGTGGATGCCCATCCCTGGAATTGTTCAAGGCCAGGTTGGATGGGACTTGGAGCAACCTGAGACAGTGGAAGGTGTCCCTGCCATGGCAGCAGGACTGGAAGTAAGTGATCTTTAAGGTCCCTTCCAACCCAGACTATTCTGTGTTTCTGTGATTCTGATAAGCCTAATAACACATTAGCCTCTCTGTTGAGATGGGTAATGACTAGTTAGACTGTGATGGGTGCTCTGCTTGTTCACTTTGCTCTGCTCTGGATCAGCTGCTGGAGCATGGCCAGACCAGCAAGAGGGTGACCATACATCCCACTGAGAGGAGAGGCTGGTTGCTCACCAGGGGCTCTGCAGTGGAGGTATGTGACCTCCAGCAATGTTCTGTCCTCTGCACTTGAGCACTAGAAACCTCCTTCATGTCATGCAAGAAGCTGGTTTTCCTGCTGAGGCTGCCTCAGTGACCCCTCCTGCTGTGCCCAGGCACCTACTTTATTGCATCCTTCTGAGTTCACCTCTCAGAGGACCCTGGTGGGTTACAAATGCCTGTGCTGGTCTCTGTGTGGGTCAGTGTGCTCAGAGCTCAGTGCCATTTCACCTTGCTAACGCCTACACACAGCAAACAACTTACTCTGACGTAGGTCTTTGGAATTGTTGGTAGCTCTGAATAAAAAAAAAAAATTGGTGAACTTCCACAGGCATCCCTGCCCTCATTTATGAGGCTAAAGACTGCTTTTGATAGCCTTACTATGGGGCAGCTCCCCAAAGTGGCCCAAATCCATCTCTCTAGGTGTCCCATAGACAGGGTGACAAATTCACTGCATTCAAGGATGGGAAGCTGTCTGCTGGGCCACCACTCTGGAAACCATTCCCTACATTTTTAGCCTTAGAGGCATTTCCCAGAGCCTCATCTTTTTGGCAGCTGTATGTAGAGAAGGTGACTGGAGCCATGAAGAGGAAGGGACATCTGGCAGTAAATCTTTTTTGCACCAAAGCAAGAAGAAGCCATCCTTTTTGCTGTGTGATAATGGCTGTAGTGGTGCTTTTCAGGCTGTGATAGATGAGATGTACATCTTCTATGGATTATGTGTAAGAGGTAATAAAGAATTCAGTTCTTCTGTGTCTATACACTAATGGTGTATCGATCCCATTAAATATCATGCTGAGGCTGAACAGCAGCATCCCTGGTTAGTGTCATCCTGATGGGTGACATCATTTCTTTGGTTGTCACAGCCAGCTCAGCCTAATCCTATCTGACCCCCACAGCTTTATGCATCCTTTGCTCTGGCTCTGGGCTTCACTTTTCTATTCCTCTGATTCATTCTTCACCTCAGCACAACTACTCCTGTCTCTGGACTTTGTCTTGCTCGGCTGGACTCTGCTATTCCTCTCTGGGATTTACGGGATGGGAAGTGTTTCCCTGCTAAGCCATCGGTAGGATTTGCTCAGCTATTTCTGATCTGCAAAAAATGTACAACTAAAAGCAACAAATTAAAATGCAAGGATGAAAAATGAATGAGAGGCAAAAGAGAGAGCAGGAAGGGTCCTTACAGCATTTACAGATGAGCTGGCTAAGAAGTAGCAGGCATTCCTCAGAAGGGGCTGTAGATTTTACCATAGATGTCATGGGATGTTCAATAACATGTACCTTTAGGTAATAAGTAGTCTCACCTCCTCCTAAA
Source organism: Phainopepla nitens (assembly GCA_013400175.1). Classification (NCBI taxonomy): domain Eukaryota; kingdom Metazoa; phylum Chordata; class Aves; order Passeriformes; family Bombycillidae; genus Phainopepla; species Phainopepla nitens. The sequence goes on from VXBQ01000042.1 coordinate 150,002, forward strand.
CCTGGTGACTGCAATTTATAACAGCCCAGGGTGGAAAGGAAAATCACAGAATCATCGAATCACAGGATAGATTGGGTTGCAAGAAACCTTAGAGATCATCTAGTTCCAAGCCTCCTGCCATGGCAGGGACATCTTCCACTAGACCAGGTTGTTCAAAGCTCCATCCAGCCTGGACTTGAAGTCCAAAAAATGTGCACTTTGAATGTTTCTTCCAAGGGGAATTTTTGTCTCTCATTTCCAAAAGGACTCAGAGATTTGGATGTTCCTGATTTTAGGCATCAAGATTCACATCTCCTTAACGGGTGAGGTTTCTCTGAACGTAATGAGCACCTGCCTGCTAAACATCCCCCTTTACTTGTCTCCAGTCCCTTAAAATGTAAGCTGCCAAAATCCTGCAGCCCTTCTGACAAGTTGGAGTGCAGGGTTTGGTCTTTCCCCTCTGAAAGGGGATGTAGGGCCAGGACAGCCTGCATCTCTGTGAGAACCACGTCATCCCAAGGGCATGATATACTTATGGGGGAGCAGAGCTGTGGTGGTGTTGTACGTGTGCCTGGTGAGATTTATTGCTGTGTTCAGCAGTCTCCTCTGTTCTGCTTGCTCTGCCTGGAGGAGAACGTGCTGTGAGAGATGTTTCATGTACAATTCCTTCCCTGGCCTTTGCCTTCTGCTTCAAAATGGGGGAAGAAAGACTTTTAGGGTGCTTTTGGCACCTTTAGGCTCTGCGGAGAGGGAAGAAGTGTCTATGTTTTATCGCAGTGTGCTGGGGACACGGGGAAGGAGGCTTGAACAGGGTGAAGGAAAATGCTCTGGAATGGATTAATAAAGTAGCTGCTCAATTGCATTGCTAAGTTGCCATGTGTCCTTGTAATAAAGGATGGGGGGAGGATGGGGATTTTCCTTCTAACTGTGGGCTGGCAGAGATATCTGAGCACAAAGGTGATGGAAAATTTCTTTTAAAGAGGTTTCTCCCAAAGGGATGCTTCTACTCTCGCTTGTGCTGGCAGATGCTACAATAGGAAGGTGGTGGGCATTTCTGCCTCCTTTTTCCATGACTGCCCAGCTTTCCCCTGCTCAGGGAGAGATTTATAGGGTGAGCTGAGATGCAGCATTGCATCTAATTGTGGGCGACAGAGGTATTTGCCCTGGTGGTTTTCAATTGGGACCGTCACGCGCAAATAATAGGGATTAAACTTGTATGCCCCCTGTTTTATTTCTGAATGGGGGAGTTTTGGCTTTGCAGAAGGAGCTGTCATCTCAGGAAAAGGGCTGGCTTTTTGCTGAAGAAGAGCAATTGGCCCTGGCATGTGAGAAATGTTAGAGGAAAAGGCGCCTCCTGTCACCAAAACACAGCTGAAATGAGTCCGAAGAGCCACATTGCCAATTCATCACACTGCCACTGAGTGTGGGTTGTGTAAACACTGGGAGATGCTCTCTTTATGCTGTACTGTGGCCAGACATGTCCCAGTTGGCAGAGACTTGCTGATGGACCTAGTGAGGCCATTCATCCCTTTCAGCCTTCCCAGCTCTGGCCCAGCCACTTCCCCCACCCACACAGCAATCAGAGTAAGGACATTTCCATATCGTTTCCCTGGGGAAAGTTTTCTGCTTCTTAACCTTAAACTATAAAGCTCATTTTGAGTCTTCTCAGATCACTTTTTCATGGCCTGAGTCTAAAAATCCTGGGTCTAGCTCTGCATCTCTATGCAGAGACACTTGTGGGATGCACTCGTGTGTGTGTAGCTGGACTTGACATAAGTAATCTGTACAAGGAAGTTTATCAGAAATACTCAAGTTTTCATGCAGAATCCCTCACAAGGCTCTTTACTCGATCCAAATTGATCAGTTCAGTTTATAGAAAACCCAAGATTTCCCTCGATGAGATGCTCTTTTCCCTTGCACCAGCTCTGAACCCCCCAACCCTCTATCCCTCCAGCACCTGCTGTAGAGCACTCTCCTTCCTCTCCAGTGCTGTTCCCACCCACGTGGAGCCAACCCGCATCCAAAACCCACGTGCTCCGCTCCCGACCCAGCTTGCAAGGACTCTCATCCCCATCCGGATGCCTCTAAATTCTCAGCCCAGCCGGGATCAGAACACGCTGCCCTCCCAGGCTGCAGCCGGTGAATCTCCCTCCCTCTCCCCCTCTCTCCCAGCCCGAAACACGCCGCAGCCGGTACTCACACGGCCGGAATGAGAAAGCTCAGCTGCTGAGCCCTGAGCCCGCTCCAGATTCCTCGACCGAGTGGCCGTGGGCTCGCTCCCCGGCTCAGCGCGGCGCGGGGATGATACAGGAACCAGACCTCTTTGGTTTACTTTTACGTTGACGTCAGTGTCTTTTCGAGCCTCCACGGCTCGTTTTGGTAAAAGGATGTCTTCAGGGGAGAGGGGAGGGGTCGGGAAGGAAAAGGAGTGAGGATGAGCTGGAGATGAACTTTTGTGATGTAAGCAGGCAGTGATGGGAGGTTTTAAGGGCTCATGCTGAAAGATGAGGTGCTCATGGAGACCAGGTAATCCTGGGTGTAGCTCATCACCTGAAGATGGGTACACCGGAGACCTGACCTTCACATAGAAATGATAGAAATCTTGGAGTGGCTTGTATTGGAAGGAACCTTAAAGGCCATCTAGATTTAGGCAGGGACACCTTCCACAGGACCAGGTTGCTCAGAGTCCCGTCCAACCTGGTCTTGAACACTTGCAGGGGTGGGGCTTCACAGCTTCTCTGGGCAGCCTGGTCCAGTACCTCACTACCTTCTACATAAAGAATTTCCCTCCCCCAGCCCTGTGCACCCACTGTATAGCCAAAGAGTGTGTGGACATTTAGGGGAGGCATGGAAAGGGCTGATACTTGTGAGGGATTGGAGAACACCATCAGGCAGGAGAACCTGCAAATGCAATCACTCATGTCAGAGTATTCACAGCAGATCAGTCACACCTATGTTTAGGGTTTCTTTTGGCCATGAGCAAAGCCAGATGCCTTTGCATGATCACATAACTTCCAGGAATTCCAGACTCAGGCTTTCATGCCCTAAATGCTGGTAGGTTTTTTAGGTTTTTGTTGATGCAAACCATTGAGCACTAGGATCTCAGAGCCTCAGGTAAGGCAAATACAGAATTTGCCCCAGTGCTGCTGACCAACTGTAATTAAACAACTAAACCTGTGCTCTCTTTGGATCATGGATCACTTTTCCAACTCTTAACACAACTGGTCTGTCATCCATTATTAGACCATCTTGATTAGGCCACCTTGATACAAATAATTTATTATGAACTTTTAGGAGTAGACACTGAGACTGGCCTGTGTGAATCCAGGTACCACACTCATAAAGAGCACCAACGACCTGATGACGTTGATATATTTGGTTTGGAGGACACTTGGCTGTGCCAAAAACACCCTGCAGGGAATAGGGATTATAGATGAGGAGGCATCATCTGGTGCTGCCAGGATGATTGGGCTGTACTGGTTTATTTGGAAAACAGTGAGAAAATAGCTTTTTACTCTGATGTGCCACCATTGCAGAGAAAAAGAGACATAGAAAGGGAAAGCTCTTGTTGTTCAGCACATCCATGGCAGAGCCAAGTAATGAGTCCAGTTTCTTATCCACTGGATCACACACTCCCAGTCATAAATAATTCTACTCTCAAAGGTTCCCGGTGTCCTTGTCAGAACCAATGCACTGTTCATAGCTGAAGAAAGACAGAGTCTTATAAAAAACAGAAAAAGAGTTTCTTGTAAATCACCACATCTATACTTAGGAATGTGTTAGACTTTTCTAAGCTCCAGTTCATAGCATATGAAGTGGTTTTTTTTTCTTTTTCTGAGTTGAAAAATCCATCCAAAGGTCAGTCAGAAACAGGAATAAAACTGTCTTTCTAATCTCAAGCTGCCGTAATAGCATTTTTGGCAGTGAATGATAAACTTGAGCAGTTGAGGTTCGCATGACAGATGAAGTGAATGTCTTTGTCTATACATTAAATGACCCAGCACTGGCTCTTTTTCATTTCTTCTCCCAACCTATGAGACTATTTATAAATTTTTACTACAAATGGACCTCCTGAACAGAGGAAGGCAGATCAGCTAGGTCTGAAGAAAGCATCACAGTGGAGCTGTGCCCATAAAGCCATCATTCCTGGGCAGGAGTCCCAGGAATTGGGAGTCCCATTTTAGTGATAACCTCCCAGGAGTATTAACTCTTCATTTACCTGACAGGGATTTTTACAGTCTTTCACAGTTTTTAGTGAGAGTGAAGAGTTGTTCAGGGAGATCTTATGGTCATGTAAGTGTTAGATTGAAAGCAAAGTGCCATATCCTGGCTAGACCACTCAGAGATGTCCAGGAAATGAGATCTACTGCCACTACACAGATTTCACCTGGCTGCAAGAACTTGAAAGCCATGATTCAGAGCTCTCAACTTGAATGAAAAGTGTACACTTCTCATTACATAGTCCTGGATGGGTAGATGATGATAACACTTAAGGATGGCAGAGATTTGAGGGCTCTTCCCTGTCATGTCTCATAGATAAGAACGCCATGCTGGAGACCTGCAGTCCTTCCTCTGTTAACTCTGGAGGAATACATCCAGGGTCCATTTTTTTTAAAATATCCTGATGTTCATTAGAGTGCAGACTCTTCCATGATCTTGGCTGTAGGTAGCTGTAACCTGTAGACAGGCTATAATGTGCCCTGTCTTTGCAGGGAGTCCTAGTGGAAACCAGGAAATTCCTACAGCAGTGAATATAAGGCTCCCATCCTTGGATATTTTGTCTTGGTAACTGAGGGTCAAGTCATGTGTATTTGAATCCCACAGTGTGCAGGAGGGACTTTGCAGTGACAAAAAGAGTTCTGTCCTTACTTTGAATGAGTTTCCACGCTATTGCATAAAAAATACTTGAATAAGCAGATTGTTCCTCTTTGGTGCTCTTCTGCAGGGCTGGTTGTGCTGAGGCACTTCCTGGGCTGAACTGCCTCTGATCTCAGCAAGACTCAGTGGTGAGGTGGGTCTGGTGAGCAGACTAGATGTGAAAACACAGGTACCTCTAGACTCGAGAAGGTGTCTTCAGCCTCACAGTGAAAAATATTGGCAAGCCTCCCCTAGGTACACTGGAGACTTCAGGTTCCAGAGCAGCTGGTGAAGGAGAGGTTTAGGACAGTTTTTGACATATGAGCCTGAGGTGGGAGCTAGGGAGGCTGTAGGATCCCAAACCTTCCAGGAGGACGGGGTCCCACAGGTCTTCTGCTGGGTGGCTGCAGTCTGTGGGATGTTTTCTTCTTCAAACCTGAACAGCAGCTCTCCAGGCCCTGCAGGGAGGACTTGGCTGCTCCTTGCCTTTAGGCTGCCCTGGTGTGTATTCAGCTGTTCAAGCTCCAAGCAAGATGCTCCTTTCCCCATCTTCCTTCTTCCTCCAGGAGAGGGGCCCCAGGCAGTGTCAGACTCATAAGGCTTCAAACTTCCAAGTGTTTTAGGTACTCAGATGAGCTGATGAGCTTTCCAATCCCATGCTGTGTAGAGGAGCACAGAGCAGCTGTGAGAGTGTAGATTTAGCCTGGCACATATCTGAGGAGTTTTTGAGGATGGAAGAAAATATTTCCTGCAGTTCCTAGTGCTGGGAGCAAAGGTGGCTCTTGGAGCCTGCAGAAGCTTGGCTCTGTACTTTGAAGACATGAACATCCAAGGTATCCCAGGGAGAGAGAGCAGAATGGGCTCTCTCTGCTCCAACAGCTGCTGCCAAACCACTTCTGCAGGCAGGCAGATCTGCATCATTCCAGAAAGAGCAGAGGTCTCTCCAAAAGTGAACATGCAGAGGGGGAGTCAAACAAGAGTTCAGCCCTTCATGCTGCCAAAAAAGGCCTCTCACCCAGTAGAGGACAGCGCACCTCTCTTGGAACCCTTGTGATCAAAGTGGGAGCTCTTTGCTTCAGCAGCATTTGCAAAAAGCATCCCTTTCCCAGCCACCCTGCTGTGTCCTTCTTCAGAGCCAGGCTGGGCTGTGAGAGGCATCAGAGCTGGCAGTGGCACACAGGACCTTGTGGCCACATCCCCATGGCTGGTCCTCAGGGCTGCATGTCAGCAGCCAGCCCAGCCTGGTATCCTGAGCTCCACGTGTAAATGCATTTTGTGGCATGGGCCAGCATGGCTTGGCTTAGAGGAGAAAGCAGGGGCTGGGGTCTGTCTGTCTGTATGGAGGTGCCTGATCCCACCAGGATGCTGGAAAGCCACTGAGCTCACAGGTCTTCAGCAGGACTTGTGCCTCATCTCCCAGCCCTATGAGGAGTGTAGGTTTTAGTAAAACATCTCAGGCACCACTAGACACCAGGGCACAGAGAGCTGGATTCAGTCTGGTGTGAAGAATCCTAACTTTTGGTGTTTTCATGTCCTCTGGGTGTCCAGATTCCTGCTCCAGTCACTGGACATGCAGTCAACACAGCTGGATAGTCTAGACAGATGCTCAGGCACGAGGCAGGAGGGTCCCCAGCCAGTTGCCTACAAGTAGATGCCATTTCAGAGGTGCTAACTTCCCCTCTGTTTGCTCTTCTTTATTTGCATGGGCTTCCACATGCCGTGACTGGGTGCCAAGGGACAGCTCCAGTGGCTCAAGGTGCTACCAGGTGCAAAACCAAATTGAGCCCCAGCACCTTCTCCCAAGCCGGGTGGGCAGTGGTCTTGTCACTTGGCCAGCTGATCAATGGAGGGATGAAATAGAGCAGATTTCAGCCACTTTTATCTTCATTTAAACCCTTGAGCAGTGCTTGAGCTGTGTGGTCAGTGGGGTTTGTGTTGGTGGGTGGGAAAGCAAGAGGAACTGCTAGACGTGCTGTAGCCAAACTTTATCTCTAAAGGGAAAACTCCACAGCAGTTTACAGGCATAACGAACAGAAGCAGACAGCAAGAGGATTTGTCCATGAGGACATTTCAACCCTGTCCACACAGCTGTCTGGGGTAAAAAACAGCTGGATTCTCACAGTGCTCCCATGCAACCATGACCACTCAGGGACTCTCTTACCGTGTTTCCAAATGTGTTTTTTCCTCTTGCCTCGCAAAAGCAGCTTTTTGTGAATGAGAACAGGTCCATCAATGGAAAACAATGGCTCATAAAGACATAATGATTCATTTGGAGCCCTGCCAGGGGTTATTGTTTCTTCCAGGGAGCTTTTGCCTGAGATGGAGGTTGCATTCAGAACCTGCAGTTTCCTCGCTTTGCTGCTGTATGAAAGGAGCTTCAGTGTGGGGACACTGGGAACTTGGCTGAGCTCATTTTGCTATGGACTTTGCCTTTTATTCCTTTCCCATATTAACACAAATTTAGGTATGAGACGAGAGCCAGGGAAACATGAAACTGTATCCGAGGAGTTTCCCTACCACATGAACATGTGGATATATTTTCCCACAGTGACCAAGTGAAGAAACAGATTGAAAACAATCTGCATCTTGTCTTTTCCTCTTCCTCTCCTGTGACGTGAGCAAATTTTCAAGAGTCTTTAGTCAATATCTACAAAAGCATTTGAACATACAGTACTGCAGTGCCACTGTGATAAGCGTGTTTGGTGGAGCAGCCTGGTCCCATGAGCTGTCTGGCTGTGTGATGGCACATATACTCTTTTCTGTTGTGTAGGAACACATGTTCCCTTCCTTCCAGGCTTGCCACAATAAATACAGCCCTGAGAAATCATTCTTCTAACACCAATAAAATCTGTCATTTCAAATTTTTTAAAGCAGTCTGTTTTGTAGCTATTTCTGGGAGCTCTGCCCTGTGTAAAATTCCATGCCCATTTCAAATACACTTACTACATTTCTTCCATCCTCTTGCTCTGCCATTCTGGCTAAAATTAAAGATTAAAAATAAAAATAAAACTCCAAGAGCAATGTTCTGTACAGCCCAAAGTGTCTCAGACAAACTGGCAAAGCACAGCAATTTTGAGGCTCAGTGGCCCAACCTTCAGAGCCCTTACGGCTTAGCTTTCCATTAGTCAGCAGCACAACTCGTATGAGTCCTAGTTCGGCTGGTCAGAGAAGGACATACAAGACTAATTGGTTAATGGCAGATCATCTGGCACTTGGGAATTTTCCATCATTTAACTTTTGCTGGAGGAGGTTGGGTGGAACCACCTGCTCCCATCCCTGCTGTGCAATGGGATGGTGCCCTGCAGCATAGCAGCAATGCCAAGACCAGCTGGGCTGGTTCCCAACCTTGACAAGGGCTACCATAGGCTGGTTATCAGAAAAATGCCAGTTCAGTGCAAAAATGCCCTTTTGTGCACTTGTGCCTTGGCTACTTAAAGTGACTTTGACAGGTGATGCCTTGAGTTCTGGGTTTTTCTGTTCAGTTTGGTGTGTTGCTTTTGGTTTTGTATTGAGAGTCATTGGATTCTTTTTTACAGGATGGTACAGACAAAACCATCCTGTTCTAGCTGGGGACTCAAGGACAGTCATTCCTTCAAGCTTCAGGATGCAGGCAGCATGGAAGGAGGAGGGCTTCTGTGTGCAAATGGACTTGGGCATATAAAAATGTGAACTCTTGAGACCAACCCTTTTGGCTTCTGTCTTGGAGACTTCTGGGCAGAGCCATGGCTGTAGCACTGGGGCCTCTGAAGGCCCCTCAATAAATATGCACTTTGTTTCTTTTAACTCTGTCTCACTTCTATTCCAGCTTCTTAAGGTATCACAGGTAACATGCAATTCTTCACCACAAGGGATATTAAGTGTTGGAATGGGCTGCCCAGGAAAGTGGTGGAGTCACCACCCCTGGAATTTTAAGAAACAGGAGTTGCCAGTTTGCCAGCACTAAGTGCCTGGAGGTGGCACTTAATGCTGTCTTTTACTTGGCATGGTGGTGTTTGGTCAAAGGTTACACTTGATGATCTTGGGGGTCTTTTCCTATTTCAATGATTCTGTGATTCTGCAGTTTAATTTCTTATGTGGGTATGTAATCAGTGACCATCTCTGATAATACATGAGCTTGGACATTAGAGGGAATTATCTATCCCAGAGTAAAAAAAGGGAGGGAGAAATCTATTCCCTTTAATTTCCAGCTTTCTAATTTCATGCTCTTCTTTCTCTACTCTTGTTAAGTGTGTTCTTGCTCTCTCTCAACCAGTTTACTGTAGTGTGTAGCAAACTCAAAGATCTGTGGCTGGGATGAGGTGAGATGTTTGGAAAGGAAATAACACACTTGTTTTATGTAGATCAGCACAGCCAATGGAGGAATTGCCAGGACTTTATTGGGCCAATGTCAGCTGGCTGGAATTAGGTGGACTCCTTGGCAATCTTGTGTTGATAAGTGTCAAAAATCTGCATGTTACTGATGCAATCAAGTGGGTTAATCTTTTGCAGCTAAGCATTCTGTTGAGAAAGGTAGAGAGGGACTTTTGACAAGGGCATGTAGTGATACACCTGACAGAGGGCAGGTTTAGATTGGATATTGGAAGAAATTATTTTCTGTGAGGGTGGTGAGGCCCTGGCACAGGCTGGCCAGAGGAGCTGTGGATGTCCCATCCCTGGAAGTGTTCAAGGCCAGGCTGGAGGGGGCTCTGAGCAATCTGGTTTAATGGGAGGTGTCCCTGCCCATGGCAGCAGGGTTGGAACTAGATGATCTCTAAGGTCCCCTCCAACTTAGACCTATCCATGACTCTATGAAATCAATGAGAGTTTTCCCTTCAGTCCTTTGACTTCTAGGCAGGATCTTCCACACAAATTATGGTAGGCCATGTGTCATGCACTATGACATGAGTACAAGAGGTGTCACAGGACTTCATGTGTCTTTACTTGAGATGTATTAGCTGTTCCTTGTCTTCTCCAGAGCAGTCATTTCAGATAAAAGAGTTTCCCAAAGCAATTTGTGAAAAAACAACCGATTGAAACCTGAGATGGAGCTGAAATTATTTTAATTCCTCTTCTGTTAAACTCCAGGTTGCTCATGGCTGAGTGCTCCTCTTTCTATGTGTATCTACTGAGTATCCTTGTCTACACCCAGAGCAGGGGGTGACAGCAACCTTGCCTTGAAAAGGAAGCTCTCTGGGCTGTCCCTGAACTACAGTTTAAAGTGGTCAAGCTCTAGAATATTGATGGCTAACCATCAACATTCTCTGTGGTATATGCAGGAATGTTCCACAGACAAATCCACATGTGAGCCTCAGTCTGAAACAAGCAAAATTGTCTCTGATGATGCAAAGAAGCCCTAAAAGGATGCAAAATGTAGCATGGGGCTTTTTTTTCCCTTTTCTTTTCTTTTTTTTTTTTTTAATGTCTGCTCTAGCATGGAGAAAATAAAGATAGGAACAGAGAAGCTAAAAAGGGTCTAAAAAGGGTAGTAGTGCCAAAGTTACCACTTTCAAGGGACTGTTCTCTAGGGCTGGAGGCCAGAACATTCTGAAATTCTCTCTGTCTGTGGGTGGACAGGAGTCATGCCTGAGCTCTGCTTTGGTCAGAGCTCTGCAGTCTTTGCATCCTCCCCTCCCACCCAACCGCACGTTTCTCCTGCCTCATTTGCACTGGGCAAATGCTGAAATCAGTTCCTAGGAACTGACTGAAGAGAATTGGAAGTGAAAGGGTCTTGGAAAAATGAAACATTGCTTAATCCCATGCTGGACCAGTTCCTCAACCAGCCTTTCTGCAGAAAAGGAGCGTGGGAGCTCATGTGTGCTCAGGAAGTCATGGTGGGTGAAGCAGGACTGGCCTTTGCTGCAGCAGTTCGGAGATGACTTTAAGGCTACACTCAGGCAAATGTTGGTAAGGACACAGTGCCATAGGTCTTTACCCTTCTCAGCTCAGAAAATGCTTCTTTTCTGATGTGCACTTGGCCTCTGACATCACCCCCTGTGCTGCTGTACCAGCCTGTTGTGGGGGATGTGCTGTGCAAACTTGGCCGATGTGCACTGAAGCATTGAGGTCCCTTCATCTACTTACACAGCTGGTGGTATCCATCAACCTGCCTTCAGCCAGAAGCCCATCAACAAGATGCATTGACACAAAAGGCAGCAGTAAAATATTTAAGGAATAGCTAGTCTATTGGTATATTTTATATTTTTTAAATTTGCACTATATAAAGCCTTTCTGTGTGCTTGAGCAAGGAATTCAGGCTCTTTCCTTTTTTTCTAGTTTTTCCGGTTTTCTAGTAAACAGGTATGCATTTCATCCCTGGAAATTACTTCAGTCCTGTTATTGATTTGTTTCTATCGATGGCTTTGGGAGCTTTTGGCAAAAGACCATGGGTATAAAAACAGGGGAAAGAAGTAGATCTTAGCAATATTGTTTTGATTCTAGACACCCAATGACCGTGTGGCCATAGGTTAATGGGAAACTGATGTTACTTATCTTTGTCTGCCAGCATAGCTCTGAGACGAACCCATATCAAACACTGAGAAACAAATGGGAGCTGTGTGGCTGCTCTGTGCTGTTACCAGAATTGGCCTGCGGTTCTGAGGTCTTCCAAGGTCACTTCTGACTGCTTTGGATGGGACACAATGATATAAGCATGACCTCCCATCTAGATTATATTTGTTATGATATGTCTTTTATGTCTTTGATCTAATTAGGGCTATTGCGATATCCCATTTTTTGGAAAGCATCTGTATTTGCAAGTGACATTCTGATCTTCTTTGTTCTTAGTTATCCTGAGTCTTAAAAGTTCCCTGGTGTGCCTGCAAGGGCAGATGTGGGCTCAGTAGAAGAGGAGACAGTCTTGAAGACCAAGTGTGGAGCCTGGTGCTTCAGGGTGTGTTGCTGCAGACCCAGCTCACCCTAGTCCTTTCCAGGTAACCCGGCACTCTTCCCATCTCCCTCCTGCTCTTCTTATCCCCCTCCTACAGGTTCATGATAGTTATTTACCACAAAACACTCTGACATGTCCAGTGAGAGAGATCCTACCCACCTGTGAATGTGAGGATGAGGAGCTTGTTTCTCCAATGGAGGAAGAAAGAAGCAGTGACTACCTGTGGCTTGATGCTGATCATCTCCTCTCTTGGCTTTAGGGTTTGGCAAAAGTGAGGCATTTTCTCCCAGGTTTCTCCAGAGCCTGGAAGACAGTGTGATCTTGGGGATGTCTGTGGAGAGTGTAATGTTCCCAGTTCTAGGAAGTGCTGGCACTGGACATGCTGCTTCTTTGACTGGGCTTTGTGCTCTGGCCAGTGCATTTACTGCAGAGTGCTGCTGCAAGGGCAGCATGCCAAGGGCTTGACTCAGCCCTTGCTTTGTTTTTTATGGGCTCCCGCTCCTTTAGAGCCAGGATGCTTGGCTAGCCCAAGGTCATCTCCTGAGGTACTGATACTGCAGAGAAGTGCAAAGCCCTTAATTTCACATGTGGAAAGTGGATTTCTGTGGAGGGGAGTGAACAGCCAGTCCCAAATCACTCTGAAGGAGGCCAGGTGTGGTTCATATTGCCTTCTCCCTCATCCGTCAATCCTGCTCTGGCCTGATGCAAGAAGACTGATAACCTTTTTCAAAGTACTAAGGGGAGCAATCTGAATCACTTAAGGATGAGTCAAGTTTGGATGGATTCCCCACAGGCAGGCTTGGCAGCTGGCCCAGCACGCTTTCAAAAGGATTAACCTGTTCTGTCCCATCACAACAAGTGGGGGAAGAGCTCTTCTCAGAGTGGCTTGTGTTTACAGACAGGAGCCCACCATGCTCTGCACAGATGAGGGTATTTTGGGGAGGCACATCAGGTGCCAAATGCAATGTTCCTGGCAGCTGGGGACGCAGATGGGATCCATGTGCTTGAGGAGTAGGCTGAGGTGAAGGGAGCAATGACAGTGGTCTGGGGGAGCTTTAGCCAAACTACTTTCTGTGATTTCCCTCCTCATCACTTGTCTGTGCATTTCCCACCATTGAGGGCTGTGACTTCTGGTTCTTCTCTCTGAGTTTGATGAGAATTTTGCTATAGACATAAAAGGAAGAAATACCTGCCAGTTTTGGGACTCTGAGCAACCAAGAGTCCCAAGCTAAACCTCCAGATCTGGCAGACATGCTGGGTTTGGGTGTATGAGAAGATCATAGCATATGCTAAGTTGGAAGGGACCCACCAGGATCTTTGAGTTCAACTCCTGGCTCTGCACAGGTCACCTCAAAGATCACACCATGTTCCTGGGAGTGTTGTCCAAATGCTCCTTAAAACCAAACTGTTTGAGTCAGATGGTCAGGAATGGTCAGGATCCAGTTACCTCAACAGCGGCATTTAGTGGTATTTGAGATATCCTCAGAAATACTGGCTGATCAGTTGGTTCAGAAGGTTGTGGATCTCCTGTAGTTCCTGAGGGGACAGATCTTCCATCCCCAGGTGGACTTCCTAGACACTGGCATGAGACGCTTTGGAGCTTGGAGCTTGCACAGGCTGTGGGATGGAGGGCAGTGGCTCTCATCCTTCTGAGGCTGGGTGTCCCAATTTCTCAGCTTGTCTCTTCTGGTCACTCCTTGTAACTCTCTTAGGGAATTTGGAGCAGGATACTCTAACTTTACATGGATAATGGTTCTATTTGGGAAATAACAGATGTATCTCTTCGGCATGCAATGTATTCCAGCTTAACACCCCTCCTGGCTGGAAGGCAAGTACAGGTGCTCACATGGAGGGTCTGTCCCTGCTCATTGGACTCCTTCTTTCTCACTTAAGCTCTTCCACCTTCAAAGGAGCTGAACCTTTGGGTTGAAAGTGAATTTCCAGGAGCTGTGTCAGGTAGGACAAGCAGCAAACCCAAGCAACAAAATGTGTTCTTCCCCACTCAACCCTTGCTGTGTAATTCTCATGGTACCAACACCCATTAAACCCTTTGGCCAGGTGGGTGGGAATTCATCTGTCTCCAGAACCAGGGTGGGATTCAGGTCTGGATGGAGACCCAGATGTGTGGGAGTCTCCATGTCTATATATCCATGGGTATTAGGTGTCTGAACTCCCATTATACCTTGTGGAGAGAGACCAGCCAGAAATGTCTTGATTCTCTTGCAAGTGTGTGGATTCCTAGCACTGTGTGAGATGCTTCCCAGCATCTCCCCTAGAATCCTGGAATTAAAGAATCATTAAGATTGGAAAAGACCTTTAAGAACACCAAATCCAACTCAGCCTCCAGCTGCTCATAGGGATTGGGTTTTTCAAATCCCAGCTGCTTGTTGTCCTAAACTTTCCACCTCTCTAAAACATTCCCAAGGAGCTGGGAAAAACAACTCAGGTATCTCCAACTGTCCTACTGCCTCTCAGAAGCAAAGGAACAGCACAGCCTGACCCACTTGTCCCCCTCCTTTCCCCAGCTTTTCCAAGGGAACGCTGTGGCCTGTCCTTCTGCAGTGCTTCGTGACACCAGATTCTCCGAAGGCAACACAACCGCAGGGCAGCGGCGAGGCACATTCCTGATAGGACCAAGATAGCTTTTTCCCATAGCTCCCAGGCAGTGGGAACGGGGCACTTTTTCAAAGGACTGCTGTGCCTAAAGTTAAAATAACAGGAGGAACAGAGTGGGACATCCAAGCTGGATCAGAGTACTTTGGGGCTTGATTCCTTCAAATTGAAGTAGAAAAGAGAAGATGACAAAAGGATGCACTTGGTGAGTTTCCAAAATACTTGTGTGACCACTTTGATATCTCTTTGGACTCACAGCACCACGGGAATAAATCTGCCTGATTCCAGTTTGTACATACAAAACGAACTGCAGCTTTGTTTTGTTAACAGGGATTACCCAGGCCTGTGGTTTTGTTGTTGTTTCCAACAGATTTCTCCTGCTGTTGGGGTAGATGAGTCCCTCTTCCCACTGAGTCCCTCTTCCTACCTCCCCATGGAAAAACAATATTGATATAAAGCATAAAACACTTAAAATCAGATGGGCTGTGTGTTGTTTTACAGCTTGGAAGCCCCAAGCTATCTTTGTCCCTCTGATTTTTCCACAAGTTTACAAGTAATGGAAAATCTTGTCTGCTTTCAACCTATAAATCTCCATTGGTTACAGAAATGCCTCTCATGAGAGAATAAATATGTGGGTGCTCTGGGGTCACTATGGTGTGGTAGGTGACAATCTCTGAAGCTTTCACAATGGAGCCTGTAAGAACAAGGAAGGGGAAAATCTGCTCCTTGTTATTTTAAAGCTATATCTTGAAAAACAGGAACTTGTGCCAGGACAGTTTATTTTGGTTTAACCCAAGTTGTGCAGCAATTCCCCTGTGGGAAGACTGAACTTGAGAGCAGAGAGCAGGAGAGAGACAAGCTTGAGGGGAGACTGAGTGTTTAATCAATGCTGAGTGATTGTTGATACTTGGGAACATCAGCACCAGTTTTGGATCAGGTGAACAATGTTCTCCACAGATGTCTAGACAGCTGTAAGCCATGAAGAACACTGGGAATTTCAGTCACAGCTGAACTCACCTCAGTCACTGAGTCACTCCAACACCTCAATGTCACTGCAGCTCAGCCTTTGTGCTGTTTTGTTTTCATGTGTCTCACCAGGGCTGGAGCTGAGGGGATGCAGAGGCTGGGCCTACAGCAGTAAATTACTCAGGAGCATCCCAGCAGCATAAATATGATCAGTACAGTGAAACTGGATGAGCTACAGGGCAGGGACTGGCTGAGCAAAGTCCCTCCCACTACAGGAGATCAGGTTCGAGACGACCTGAGGATTCTGAACATGTATCAGGTTGTGAGTCCTGACAAGAGGCATCCCAAAGTCCTGGGGGAATTGGCTGATGCAGCTGCCAAGCCACTCTCTAAGATATTTAAAAAGTCATGGCAGTCGGTGAAGTCCCCAGTGACTGAGAAAAGGAAACCATTGAACTTATTTTTAATGAGAATAAAAAGAATGACCAGGGGGACGCTGGGAATGATTGACCTGTCATCCTAAGCCCTTCTAGAGTCACAAAATCTTGTGATGAGGATTTTCACAGTACGACCACACGTCACATGAAGAACTGTCTTGTATTTTACCTTGTAGATTCCTTGTTTTAGTTTCATTAGATTTCCCTAGATTTTGCATTAAAAGAGACAGTGAAAAAACCACTGCTCTTTCTGTTCCTTTTGTGGTTTTATAAATCTCTATCATCCTTCCTATTGCTCTCTTTTTTTTTTCCCAGCCTGAAAAATCCTGGTGTGCAATTCACTCCTAACTTTCAGCGTGCTGAAATCCAAGATGATGTTTTCACGGTGCTCCTAAACCAAGATTTTGTTCCGGGCCATCATTTCAATCTGTGTTTTGAAACCCCATTTAATCCACTTCCGATCCTTCCCACATGGAACTAGCAGCACAGCTTGATCCTCAGAGCAGCTAAATTTTCCATACAGAGAGCTGTGATCATTTCACGGAGAGACAGAAGGCAGCTGAGTTAAATGTCAGTGGCAACATGTGGCTGTTAAATGTGAGCAGCAAAAGCAGTATTCACCCGAGGCCCATGAGAGTACGTGTCACCTCCTCCTTGTTCACCTGCCAGGGACACGGAAAAGCAGCTGCAATTCAGGGAGGCAGCATGGATTGTGGGATTTGAAATCACACCCGGGGCTTTGGAGCCAAATCTCTGTGTCTGCAAACTCCAGCTGAGTGTGTGAGAGCTGCTAACAGGAATCACCCTGGCCACAAATCCCCTCTCCTTTCAGGAACACAACTGCAGGCAGGGCCCTGGGGACTTCTGCAGTGTCTTCCATCCCTCTGAAGCCTTTTGGACAACTGGACAAGCTGGCTTTGCCTGGAAAGGGAAGAAGCTTATCCTACTGGAAAGCAGCTGGAATGAGCACAGATCAAAGCTACCCTGAGACACAGCAGTGGAAAACATTGGAGGAAGAAATTGCAGAAAACTCTTTCTACCCTTTGGATAAGAATCAGCAGGATCAATTTTTCCTGTTCCTCAGACTTCTCTTTGCGATGGTGGTGGAGGAGTTGTCTGTGGGTGTTGTGCCTCTCACCAGGTGGGAGGGAATGGATGAGAAGCAGCTGTCCAATGATCCTCCATCCTGCTGGGCTTGGGTACCTAATTGCTGGATGCTCCTCTCTCATCCAGCATGTTTGGAAAAAACAGTTTTTCCTTTTCAAGAATTTCTGACCAACCCATTCCTACGCCACACTTTTTTGTCCCTTTGTGTACCCTTGTTTTGTTTTTATATTCTGGAGAAGCAGATGCTCAAAGAGAGAGCTGGTGTATTTGAAGTGCTGCATCATCTCATCTCACTTCACCTCCAAAGGATTTTCTTTCTCAGGAGAGTTGTCCTTTCCATTCTCTTCTCACTAGCCAGATTCTTTTTCTGGGAATTGCCTTCCTGAATCTGCCAATTCTTTTTTGCCATATCTGCTGTTTTCCCTGGCTGCAAAAAGAGAATTTTCAAGCTGGTTGCCATAGTTAGGACTGACAAACCCTTGTCTGATAATTGCTGGTCAAGAAAGGGCTGCTGAGAAGGCAGATTGTCATTACAGACCAAAATATTCCCATTAAGGAGTTTGGCAGTTAAAAACATGTAGTTTAATGGCTCTAAGAGTTAATTACTGCACTCCTGTGCTTTTATTTTATTTTATTGTACTTTATTGTGTTTATTTTATTACTTTGTTTTATTACTAACTTTAATTTTATTGCATTTTTGCTTCCTAAAAGAATCCTCAGCCTATTTTTTTTTCCCAAATAGAAAAAAAATCTTACCTCAGAACATGCAAACAAAAATTCTGATTTGGCTGCAATTAGATGAAAATGAACATCTTAGTCAGGGTTAAACAGAGAGAGGTTGCTGCACCACAGCCACTTCCCATGTCTGGGTCAGCAGGGATGTGTTCCCTGGACATTCTGCCCTGCTGCACATGCACCATAATCTGGGGACATGGGAATGACCAGGGATTGCCATATGGGGAAGGGACCCATGCCTGTGGATGGCATCTGTGGTGTAGGGGGTGGTGTGGGACAAGGACACCCCAAAGAACTGTTGAGTGGGGAGCACTATGGGGCAGGCTGTGTCTGTGCCCAGCATGGGCAGGGGACCAGGGGAACAAATGGGGTTGGTGGCAGAACAGAGAAAAAAGGCACTTCTTGGCATTGGCTTTCCTAGTGCAGGAAATGTGAAGTTCCAAGCCCCCATATAAGGAAGAGCAGAAGAGGAGCCATGAATCATGGCAGGGCATGAGCTGGAGGAGGACTGCAGGGCACACGCGCTGGAGAGGCTGAGCTGGGAGGAGCCACAGCAAACCTGGGGCAGCACCAGGTGCCTTTGTCCTCCTGCAATGGGGGAGAGGCCCCAGGACCTGGGGACTGAGGGTGTGGGAAGAGAAAAGTCCCTTGAGGCCCCCTGGGTGGGAGCACAGGCTGTTCTCCTGGGGAGGGATGAAGGAAGGCTGCTGGGCTGTGTCCATCCTCACCAAACATGGACTTGTGCCTCCTCCCTGTGTTTCCTCCTTTGTGTGTGCTTTGAACAGGGTTACTCTGACACAGCTGAGCCCGTGGGGGGGACCTGACCCCAGCCCAGCCAAGGTGAGGGATGAACAGGTTACAAGGACATTTGGAACAGGATCTTCAGGAAACTGGTCACAGCACCAAGCTTGACAGAGTTCAGTAAGTGTTGAAACAACGACCTCAGGAGCTTGGTGGAATTCTTGTGATTATCCTTATCCTTAGGGCCAGGGGTTGGACTTGATGATGCTTGTGGGTTGCTTCCAACTCAGGATATTCAATGATTTCATGATTGCATGATTTGATCTCTCTCTTCCTATCAGGACTAAAGCCAGACTGCAAATCTTCAGAGTAACTGGCAGATCTCCTCCTGACTTCAACAGCCTCAGGATTTTGCATCATTGCTGGGTAATTTGCCCAAAACAATTTTAGGAGGAAGTATTAAGAAAAATGATCCTGTATATAACCAGTGGCCAGCCATCACATATGAATCTCTGGATGCTCTTACTCACCATCTATATTAATTCCAAATGTGCACAGATTGAAAAATATATTTAGGGAGCATCTACTGACCTAACAAACTGAAATAATTGTCCCCAGACTTCCCATTTTAAATGATTTGTTCCCATCTTTCTGCTCCTTTGTAGCAGAACCTGTGAGATTGCAGTTGGAAGGGAGGAGACAGGGGGCAGCTTGATGTAATGGTGTATATTAGCATTTTTTTTCTGTTCCAAGGTGCAGCTGACTGGAAAAATCACTCTCACCACTTTGAGGGCAGAAGCTCATGAGAGAGCAGGAACTCTTGGCAGTCCCCATCCAGTGCAATGGAAGGTGTACCAGCACTATGTGAGATGGGAATGGCATGGCAGTGTGGACCATGTCCCACACAGTACCTAAACCCAGCTCTGAGCATGAGACTGT
Source organism: Phainopepla nitens (assembly GCA_013400175.1). Taxonomy (NCBI): domain Eukaryota; kingdom Metazoa; phylum Chordata; class Aves; order Passeriformes; family Bombycillidae; genus Phainopepla; species Phainopepla nitens. The sequence goes on from VXBQ01000042.1 coordinate 169,241, forward strand.
GACACCAGATCCAGCCCTGGGACTGCACAAGGTCTGTGCCACCAACAGCTCTGTGCAGAGCATGTTTGGAGCCAGTGGCTTCCTAAATCACAGAATCATTAAGGTTGGGGGAGATCTCTAAGATCATCAAGTCCATTAACCCAGCACTCCCAAGTCCACCACTAAACCATGTCCTTAAATGCCACATCCATGTTTTTTTAACACTTCCAGGGACGGTGATTAGACCACTTCTCAGGGCAGCTTCTTCCGGTGCCTGACCACCCTTTCAGTGCAGAAATTTTTCCTATATCCAGTCTAAACCTCCCCTGGCACAACTTGAGGCCATATCCTTTCATTCTGTCATTTGTTGCCTGGGAGACTGGCTCCAGTCTCTTTTCAGAGAGTTGTACAGAGTGATAAAGGTCCCCCCGAGCCTCCTCTTCTCTTGGGATCTTGGGTTTGCTCTTGGGAACGTGTGGATGCTCTTGGCAGGGACACTGCACAACCAAAGGGTTGGATCCAGAGGGGAGCAGCAGCTGCTGGTTTGTGTTGGGACACAGGATGAATGCTGCTTTGGGGGTGTGGGTTATGTTTGGGCTTTGGGTTTTCCTTGGTCATATCTGGTTTTCCTCTTAGCTGGTGGCAGGATCAGTATGAGGATGGTTCTGCACTGGCTGCAAACCCATCTTTCCTGCTTGGTAGAACTGCCAAGTCTTCCACAGTTTGTGGCAAAGGGTGTTTCAGAGAGCATCTCACTTGCCATAAGTTATGTTTAACTGGAAAAGTCTTTGGTTTTGACTTGAAGGATAAAGAACTGGCAAATCCGCCCCTTCCTGTTACTGACTTGTTTTTAGTGTTTTATTATCCATATTGTTTAAGCATGTGCTTGATTTTTCTTTTGAACTTGTTTGGTTTCCTAAACACAAGTTTGAGCCGTGCTGTCAGACATTAAATCTATCCTGCAGACACTCCAGAGGTCTGTGCTGACCTTACCTCACTCTTCCTTTGCCTGTATACAGCCGACCACTGGGGTGGAACAGCTGATTTATCTGATGTAAATCAAAGCACAAACATAGCCCCAACCTGTTTTTATTTGGCCAAGAGAGATTATTGAGTACAACTGAGATTACAGGAATGCAGTGAGTGACCCATGTGAAGTCTGGGCTGCTGAGAGGCACAGATAATCCTGCATGATGCTGTTGGGACTATCACCATCACAGCATGACCCGTGGTGGGCACAAAGCCAGTGTAGGTGCCAGGCAGGGTCAGTGTGAAAATACACATGAGCACAGAGAGCTCTGGTATTCCCAGCTTTCTGTGCTGAGCCCAGAAAAGTTCTGGGTGGGGAAATAGAGTCATTGTCTACATTGCCACGTTTAGGCCTCTGCTTTTGGACTTGTATCCCCGTACCTTGCACTCTCCCCAGGTTCATGTAGCTCAGTTTTGCCCTCCAGCAAGCTGTGCTGCATTCCTCAAACTCCTTTTTTATCAGCTGAGGAGCCAGAGAGAATCCTGAACAAAAGCTAAGAGCAGGACACCTGCCAGAGAATAGCAATTTTGCCTCAAGTTGGTGGATGTGAGCCAGATTTGCCCTGTGTTAAATCTTGATTTTTCATCATACATTCAGCACTGTCAGCTACCCCTTTTATTTTTTATTTCTTATTTTATTTATTGCTCTATTGCTGAGACTACCCACGGCTATGCTGTGTTTTTCTCCAGCAGCACCTGCCACAGAGGGAGTCAACTGCCAAGAAGAACAAAAATACTGATCCTAAAGCCTCTAGCTGTGCTGCCTTTCCATCTTTGCCCTGCTGCAGCAAATATCTACCCCTTTGCAGCGCAGGAGAGGCGGTTAAGAGGCAGCTATCTCTGGTTCCTGCAGCTCATGTGGGAAGCTTACTCTGCACCCACTCTTATCTAAACATGCCTAAGCCCCAGCATGCTGCTTCAGCTCCGCTGGCTTTACACTTCAGGCTGTTTTGAAAGTGAATTTGTAAAGCCATTAACATTATTTAAACAGTTTAGCCACAGAATTACCCGGTGGTGCAATCCAGCTGCCAGAAGTGGAGACACAGGGCTCCTTTGCGCTGCAGATCAAACAAAACTTGGCCGAAGCACATGGGCCCGGGAGGATGCCAAAACCAGGGGTGATGGAGGGGAGTGAGAGCTCACTGGCTTTCCTCTTGGCAGGAAATCTCATCAAGTGTTGGGTTGTAATTTTTTTTTTAATGAGCTGGTTTGGGTCCAAATCAGACCAAAACCAGATTTGTTTCCCCTTGAAGCTTCTGGAAGACTGGAAGGCATCAGGCTCCTGGTTGTCCTGATGCAGCTGGCTTCCCAGAGAGCACATTTCAGCTGGTGGGTCCAGGGACATGTGGGGAGATCAGGGTTTGCAGACAGGACTTCCTATGCCCTGAATCTCATGGCAGACCTCACCTGCTCTTGGGCAACATTCCCGCAGCTCCTGATTTCCCCTATGCTCAGGCAAAGTCCTTTTACAGTGCAGGAAGTATCCAGGAGAAACATGCTCAAAATTTGGGGAAAGACTGGAATCTGAGCTTTTTCAGGCAGTTGCAGATAATCAGTCCCTCCAAGCAGAACATGTGACAAGGGTGATGGGGTTGGTGAGGCCCTGGCACAGGTTACCCAGTGAATCTGTGGCTGCCCCATCCCTGGAAGTCTTCAAGACTGGGCTGGGTGGGACTGAGCAACCTGATCTAGTGAAACCCATGGCAGGAGTTTGGAACTGATTGGTCTTTAGGTTGCTTTCCAACCCAAATAATTCTGTACTCTGTGATTCCAGGACATGCTTTTTGTCCTGATGCAACTATAATAAAATGGATAAAGCATAGAGAAGTGGAGAAACTGAGGCACAGACAGTTCAGATGACATCTCTGAGAATTAAAGTGGGTTTCCTACAAAAGTCAAGCTTTCCTCCTGCAGACCCCATTCTAGGTGACATTCAAGGCAAGATCTTTTATATTCTGATAATGCATAAGAGGGCAGCTGGTTAAAAACAAACCAAAGTCCCAAGCTGTCAGTCTCGTTGAGAAGTCTGAATCAGGATTGTTTTTTCTTACTTGTCTTTTTTCTTGGCTGCTGTCTTAGGACAAGCCCTGAAATTTGTCTTAGTTTGGAATAAATCATTATCTTATTTACCAGTATTCTTCCTTTTGAGAGCATTGCCTTTCTTGGCTATTTGATTTCATTCCTCTGAAACTTTCAGCCGTGCAGCCAGGAGAAACAAGGGGTATTGTTTTATATTTAGACTGAGCGTTAAAAGCTGGAACATGCAAAGCGACAGCAGCTGCTGGAAGGGCTCAGACCATCAGCTCCCTCTGCTGACCTGCCGTGAGCAGAAGGAGTGCAGCCAAATTTTGAGACTTCAGGAAAAGTGGGGACTGAAAGGACACAGGGCAATATTACTCCAGCAGCACAAAGGTGGGGACTCAGGGACGACTCTCCACATCCCCTGCCAATTCAAGAACTAGAGTACACCAAGAGAAATTACTGAGAGTCACGTCTGAGAGAAAAGAGGTGGTTGTTCACACACTGTGTTATAAAAACCTGTAGCGTGCCTTGCTGCAGGAGGTTGTGGATACGCAAAATTTGTGTACACTCCAAAAGAGACTGGAAAAGTCTGGGAGAAAAGTTTACTGATGACTATGAAATGCAAAGATCCCTTTTCTTACCTGGGAAATTCCCAACCCACAAGCTGGTGAATGCTGGGAAGTGTTTCAGGGAAATATTGTTACATATTTGTTCTAAGCCTATGTTCTTTCTTGGGCGTCCACTGTTGGAGGCAGGATGCTGACTCACAAGTTGTTCTCCTGCCGGTCCCAGGGGATGGCTGAAGGGTCCAGGAGAGTTGATGTATGTACAGCTTGGTGCACCAGAGCCAGGGAACGAAAATGTCTAGGATGGACTCAAAGAAATACTTATTTTAGTGGGAAAATGGATACAGTTATGTTCTGTTGTTGTCTCAGCCTCCATGCTGAAGGAACTGACAGTGTGGAGACACCTACACCAAGTGGAGATATTGAAATAGCCCTGAGGATACAGACTTTGGGTTCAGACACAGCCTGGTGACTCAGGGTTTTCTTTTGAATCCTTATTTTTGAGCTAGTGGAAACAGGCTGACATGACTGACATTCAAATGTAGCCTTGTGGGATGAAGAAACTCGTATCAAACAGGATGATCATAATTCTCAGAGAGGTTCCACCATCACTGGTGAAGCCACTGCAAAGACTAGGTGGGAAATGATGCATAAGTAGTAGGAAGCCCAAAATATAATTAATGTTTCTGAGAATCACGAGGCTGCATTAATACAGCATGACATTGAGCTGGAGAATGGTGATTTTTTTGTGGTGTCTCCTCAGAGCTTTCAGGGGAAATGCTGCTCTGGCACCCCTGGGAGCTGAAAGGTTTGTTTTCCTCAAACCTCACAGGAAAGATTGCACAGTTGCCTAACACTGCCTACAAACTTTGTGGAATCATTTAGGCAAACACAAGGCAAACACAGGATTTATGTTTCTCGGGGGACAGATCTGTACCTGATTTGTCAATGTCATTGACCCCCATGGAGGAGGTGTGGATAGGATTCAGTTGCAGAAACACTCCTCATTTGAAGTAGATCCTGTGTCTTCTCTGAAGAGACTCATGGGGATGACTTAGATACCCTTGAAACCTTTCCAGGTGCCTCCTTTCAGGCAATTAAATCCACCCCAAGCTGGATATCTACTGGAGGTTGGGCTGGATTGAATCCTAGGGTTGTTGACTATAACTTCAGTGCCTATAGTGGAAATTCAGAAACCAGATTTACATGTGAGCACCTAAACATGGGTGTCCTCACCTGGAGAGAGTCTCAATCTGCGCTGCCTCCTAGGTGCCATTCATGCAAACCATTTCATCATGTTTTCATTCCTCTCAGGCAAACTCAGGAGGAGAGAACAAACATTTGTTTTGTTACAGGATAATGCCCCCATCCTCTACATGTAAACCCTTGGCCACACAAATGAGAGATGACGAGGAAGGACTGGCTGGAGTACAATTTTCTTGGGGCTTTTCTGTCTACTGACGAAAATGGTGGTACTTGTGACAATATGGGTCAGCAATTAGCTCTCTGTGGCCTTTCCAGACTCTGTTCCATTTTCCAAAGACCCCTCTGTCCAGCAGGACAAGAGCTTGCTTTGCTCTCAGAGCAGGCAAGGTAACTGTTCCAGGAAGAATTTAACATTTTTGTCATCATTGGCCCCACCATTCCTTTGTTTATTTATGGTGACATCAACTGTGACGACGGCTTACAGAAAGTTGTGCAGCTCTGGAACTACATTTTCTTTTTTCCTTTGAAGAGCTCTCAGGAAAAAAAAAATGTTACATTTGCTGGGACATAAAGCCTTCACTTGATGGATAAGAGGTTTGTTTATACAAGTGCTGGAGATGAATGCCTGAAAAACCTATGCCCTAATCCTTCCTACGGCCACAGCTCTGTGAGATGAGAGCTCATGTCACACCTGCCTCCTTCTTTCATCTTATAAAATATTTATTCTTCCTTCCCCCATAAAGGTTGTCAACACTTCTCTCCCTTAAAAAAAAAAAAGGAAGAAAAAGAAATTGGCATATCTCCAAGAGAATAGTTGTACCTCCGAGAGAAAAGTTGCATCTCCAAGTCTATCATGTTCTAATTTTCTCTGCAGGAATTTCAGAAAGGAGATGTTGGAGGTGTTGTGAATAGATAAAATGAGAAGTCATTTCTGCCCCACCAGACAAACTGCCCAAGTGATGAACTAGACAAATAAAGAATAATTACCCTTATGGTGGGAGTGAAGTCCAGACCCTCCCATACCTTGGAGCATTGCAGGGCTCTGACATGCCAGCAAATCCAGTTGGGTTGATAAAGCTCCAAGCAAGATGGACTGTAGTGCATGTCTGCCTGGCTCCTGCCATGTTTATTTGCTGCTTAATGTGGGGGCTCCTGGGCAGCCTGGGCTTTCTGTGGACCTTCAGGATGCTTCACAGGTGAAATGCCCAGAGCTGGAGACTCCAGGATGCTTGCCTGGCAATCTGCCTTGGAACCTGGCCTCTGTTCCATTTCCTGGGAAAAAAAGAAATCTGTATTTTGGAACAGCACCCCAAAGACCCTTCCCGGTACTATCACCTTCATCTGCACAGTGTCAGCAGCATGGGGTGGTGAGGACAGCCTCCGAAATCAACAGAGAATGAGCAGCCACTGGATGATGATGCCGTGTGGCAATGCTGGGAGACTCCCAGCCCCACGCCTGATTTCCCTCATTTGTCTCCTTGGTCTGGCATGAGGGATTAGCAAAATCCACTTGTCTCCTGAGCACTACCTAATGTGGGCCATATCAACCTGTGGGGCCTTCTCTCTGGGCAGAGCAGGGTTCTGATGCTCAGCAGCTCCTTGATGTATATCCACCCTGCCCTGACCACCCACGAGCTGACGTCTCGTGGAGACGGGGAGGAGGTTGGCTCACACAAAGCCTTTGCAGATAGAAAGCTGACATGGAAGTACATTTATGGCAACAGTGAATTTGCTGCCTTTCTTTGCCCTTTGATCCCCAAGGTTCTTTTCTGCTGCCACTGAAACCACTGGATGTTTTGCTGTCGGCTGAGATAGGAACATGATCTTCCTTTGAAGAGGAGTAGCTTTCATTCGTGGCTAGAGGTACAGAAGCACAAACCTACGAGACACAGAGCAGCCCTAATTCCTTCTACTTTTGCTGCCTCTGTTCTTCTCAGGGCTCAGATAAACAGGTTTCAGTTTCTGCCCCTTGGAACCAGTCATTTTGGTAAGGGCAAGGCATTGCATAGACTGGGCTGAAGACTTGACTGCTGTGCACAGAAGGTTTATGCCTTGGCTTGGGCAGACCAGGCAGCACTGTGCACTTCCTGGGATAGCTTTCCTGGGACTGTGTTGAGAAATCTGTGCTGGTGGGAGCTTCCTACAGGCATATCCTTTAGAGAGGTACAGCACAGTCATCTTCACCACTGGCTCAGTCCTCCCTGAGCTCACTGCCTTCTGATCAGCCTGTCCTCCAGCTGGGCGTGGGGAAAATCCTGGGAGAAGGAGCATGCAGCTGTATTTTCCTTATGAGGAGTCATCCCCCAGTGCAGCCCAGCTCACCCCAAAAATGCATTTCACATTATCACTGATAACTGATCTGATTATTAGAGATTAGCTGTGTTGCTGAAGGGCTGTCTGTTTCCAAAGCCAAGTCAGGCTGGCTGGAAGCTCAGGACACAGTCCAGCTGAGACCATGTCAAGTGCTGGGACTATGTGGATATGGGAAGAAAATGCCTGATTTTTCCGCCAGGAAGGACTCAGCACCTTCCAGACACAGGCCTTGGGTGGAAGGATAGGGACAATGAATATAAGCACAGCAGCACAGCAGGCCATGGAGGACATTTTCTTTGTTGCCTTTTTTTCAGGTGCATGATGTGGTTCTGTCCAAGATGGACACAGATCAATCTGTGTTGAAAAAGGTACAGAGAGCCAGGAATGCCACAGAATCACAGTGTGGAAGGGACTTTAAAAATCCTCCTGCCCATCCCCAGATCCTCACTATCAGTCAAGGTACCAATGTCTACTAAGACATTTTCTCCATTCAACTTGGACATCTTCACCTCTGATCTTGTTGCTCAGGTGGTCTTTTGAGGCAGACCCACACTGGATCCATCCCTCACCTTCACCATAGACAGTGATTCTGTGAAGGGTGGAGAGGAAATGGCAAATGAGAACCAGAGAATGAATCAGAAGGAGAAAATCACTCGTTTGTACACCACAAGACTCCTTTATATCTCATTTTGGGGTGTCAAGGAACAGTTTTCTGGTCTGAAGTTGGGCTGGATGGAGGCTTCATTACTGAATTATGGAGGACTTTTATGGAACAGATGTAGTAAGTCCTGTTCTGGATTCAGGACCCTCTGTGGGTGAGAAAAGGCCTGGAAAAACTCTCTAGCCACTCTTGCTGCAGAAATTAGAATATGTGTGTGTGCTGCTTACTGTAATTTGGAAGCTCTTATCTTTATCAGATGCCATCTTTTTTTCATCAGCATTTTTCCACCATTGATTCCTGGGCCTCTGGCCCAGTGGGGCTTGAAAGGGAAGAAGTCCTCCGTCAATAATTGAGGAGAAACCCTGGAGATGACAAATTCCTGGAGCTGCCAGACACAGGACACAGCACGTTGGCATCAACACTGCTGCTAATCTTGTTAGTGGGGCCAGCATGTGGGGAAGAACTTTGGATGTGCTAGAAGGGGGCAGATGGGCATGTGAAAAGAGGCCATTTTCTGTTACTTCATGTGATTTTTAGCATATTTAAAGTTAAAATTTTTCCTTTTTGAAAGCTGAGTGAAAATAATTTTCAGGTTCTTGGCAACTTACTCTGGAGAGGGGAGGTTGAACCACATAATCCCACCAGTGGTTCCTTCCAAACTCAGACATTCTGTCATTTTGTGACTAAATTGATAACATCCATTAGATGGACTGAGATGTCTGTCCTAGGGCATTTTTGAAGGCCAAAATTGTTGCAGAAAAATTGGAAACTTCTTGTGTAAATTACCAGTTGGACAGAACATGGTGAATTTCATGCAAATAAGTTGTTTTCTCACAAAAATTTTTGAACAGTCCTAAAATGTTGTCAAATGCTTTCCTCAGATTGGAAGGCACGTCTGAAAAAAAATGAAATGAAAGCTGAGAACATAATTCAGTTAAATAATACATACCAGGAATTTAACCTCCTTTTCTGTTTTTAATTTGTCCTCTAGGGGACGAAAGTTTTCTTGATTGTATATATTATAGGATATTATTTTTCATCCTGTGCTGGTAAACATTTCTCAGTTAGTGACAGTTTCATGTGTGGTTAACTTTTTCCAAGGTTCACAGATTAAACAGCAAAATTTTTGATCTTTGTTGACATTAATGACCATTAGGATGAGGCTGCACCACGAAAATTAACCCTCATGAATTATTTTTGAGTATTCACCTAATGTATGCCTCATACATAAGTTTTCCTGCGAGAAAAGCCATCCACTGCTGTTTGTACTATGAGCTCAGCAAAGGAGAGACACACGAGAGGCATATTCACTTCTTCCTTTGCAAAAATATTTGCAAAATTAGGGTGTGATTTGTTTTCTTTTTTTTTTTTTTTTTTTTACATCTTTGACCATCTCTGTAGCATTGGCACCCTTGAATTAACCAAGTCAGCCCACATTTCTGAGTCAGACAGCTGGGAAAAACATAGATGTGAAAGCGATTCACATATTGCTGGAAAAATCACATCGTTAAATGCCAAGAGGTTCTGACTGAAAGGATTGAGAAAGAGGCAAATGCCAGTAATTGGCCCCGACACAAATTTATTTATAGCAAAGCTTAAGCAGGGTGAAGTCTGGTCCTCTGGGTTCACCTCTCAGGATCAGGCCCTGGGTCTCGTGGGATTTCATTTCTCAGAGAACCACGGGGATGGCAGATGGGAAAGGCTTGTTAGGTCATCCTGTCCACATGCCCCGGCAGGAGCGGGATGAGGTTGTCTCTTTGCCTCGTTCTCAAGCGCCTCTCCAGATTTAAACTACTCCATCAAGAAGACTGTTATTGCAAGAAAATTCCGCTGCCTACATATCCTTCTGAAAAACCACTTTTTTAAGGCTCTTGACGTCCATTTTGTTAATTTTGTCCAAACTGCACCACAAAAGAGAAAAGTGAGAGTATCGAACGTGACCTTGGGCAGCTCAATCTATATGATGACTTAAAATAGAATTAGAGCAGACATCACAGCAAAATGTGGACTTGCTACAGTTAGAGTTAATATTTTTGGCTATCCTACCTTTGTGTTTCTTAAAATTAAAGTGGTGGGATTTCTTTAAATTTAAACTTAAAGTAATTTCCCAGTGTTTGCAATCTTTTTTTCTTTTTTTTTTCTTTTTGGCACCTGCACTCTGTAACTTGCTTACCTGAAAGTAGTTGATAAGTTTTCAACCTTGACTTCACCTGGGTTTAAGTTATTTTTAATCTGTGGTTTTATCTCCTGTTTTTAGGTTGTCTGAAATAACCACTTTTATTAGCTATGTGGTTATATTATGCATGCTTGGCCTTTGGTTGGGTAGGAGAGGTTGCACAAATGTTCATGTAAAATCAAGGACAGGCACATAAAAGACCTACTGTAGCAACTGGAATTTTTTTTTTTTTTGTGCTAAAGTGTCATGGGAAAATACCAATTCAGCAAACAAAAAATTCTTCATTTGAACAAAACCTGGGTTAAAAGTGATTTTACTGAGCCCAAGGTTAGGCTTCAGTGGAGGCTGGCGAGGATTATGGGCCAGGAACTCTGGAACCTGCCAGTTTTGGAGCCCTGGGTGAGTTCACAGAGGGATGAAACCCTCTGGAGCAGGGGCATGTGAGTGCTGCCCGTGGCACTGCAGCACAGTTGGTACCAATTTCTGATGTGGATCTGAAAAAATGCCAACTCTGGTGGGTGTGCACCATGGTTGGAAACTTTCCAGTTTGTAGGAAACTAAAAACGAGACATTTGCTGATATGAATCCAATTTGGACAGGAAATGATTTTCCTGTCAACTTGGGAACTGCACTCTCCAGCCAATTACAGTCACAATTGTGTCATTTTGTCTGTGAAACTCTCAGTCTCACGAATGCAAACGAAAAAACCTATGCAACTTTAGTATCTTCATTTAGATTGTAATACAAATGAAATTCATATCTCTGGAGATGAACTGCTTAATTTTCCAGGTGTTTATGAGCTGCTGTACCGGATTCTCTTCCATGTTTGTGAAAAAACCCTGAGAAATTATTTTTTCAGCATCATTTTCAAAAGAAAATTATTAGACTCTAAATCAAGTTTTCTTTCCCTGCAAGGAATTGAATTCTATGCCAAAGCCAGCCCTTGTTTACTGTAACCCTTGTTATATGGCAGATATGCAAACACTTAAAGGAGAAACTTCTGTCTTTATAGGAAGGTATTTTTATCAGAAACAATTAACATCTGAAAAGACTCAGCTATAATACATATGGGATGGTCTGTTCAGATACTAATAAGAAAAATTTAAATGATGGACTCATCTTTAATCCTTAACTGTTGGAAGCCTATTGTAAAGTGAAATGAATTTTGCTCTCTCTTTTGTTAGTGCAGCAGTGCCTGGTTTGTTTTTCAGAGCTGGCTTTTATTCTACAAGAAAATGGCAATCTACTTTAAGAGAAGGGCATGGGGTGATAGAACAAGGGGTAAACTGAAGGAGGGCAGGTTTAGATTAGATATTAGCAAAACATTCTTTTCTGTGAGGGTGCTGAGACCCTGGCACAGGTTGGCCAGAGAANAGAGCTGGCTTTTATTCTACAAGAAAATGGCAATCTACTTTAAGAGAAGGGCATGGGGTGATAGAACAAGGGGTAGACTGAAGGAGGGCAGGTTTAGATTAGATATTAGCAAAACATTCTTTTCTGTGAGGGTGCTGAGACCCTGGCACAGGTTGGCCAGAGAAGTTGTGGCTGCCCCATCTCTGTTCAAGGCCAGGTTGGATGGGGCTTGGAGCAGCCTGATCTAGTGGAGGTGTCCCTGCCCATGGCAGCGGGTTCAAAACTGGCTGATTTTTAAGGTCCTATCCAACCCAAACCATTTAAGGATTCTATGAAACTTTGGGAAGCTCTTGTAAGCTGCCATGAGGAGCGCAGTCAACCCTGCCTTGGAAAGGAAAGGGAAGAGCTAAAATTGCAGCCACAGATTTGTGCTGTGGAGAAGAAAAATGCCTGCTTGTGCCCTCTCTTTCCTGTCTGAGAACCAGCCAAGGAAGGTCTGTTTTGCAAAGATTAAAAGGAAGGTAATTTTGGGGAATACAAACAGCACATGGAGCAGAAGGCGGAGGTACAGAAAAGGCGCAGGCTGAGAGGTGTCTTGGAGTTTCTAAAACCAGGTCTGGGTGTTGGTGGGTGGGAAGCCAGGAGAACAACTTTGGAGGAGGACAAGCAAAGAAATGGATCTCGTCTGATCACAGAGGCCAGCAGAGAACAGATCTACTTCACAGCTGGGAACTGCTGTGAGGGATGAGTTCCAGTCACTGGTTTTGTAGGCAAACATGGAGCAAAGTCTCTGGCTGCCACACTGACTCCTGGTCCCATTAGGAATAGTCCTACAAAGCTCTACAGTTTGAGCCATGCTCAGGCAAGAAGGGCAGCAGATCCAGTGCCAACTCATCTGCACAGGCCACTGATGCCTGCAACAGTAAATTCTCCTGAGTCAGGAAATTTCCTACTACCCTGAGCTCCGTGGGAATGACCACGGCATGGCTGAACGCCCCTTACATCCAAGACAAGGTGGTTGTATGCAAGTTGTCTGGTGGGAAAGCCTGGCTTTAACTCCTGATTTTTGTGTTAGGGAATCATGTAGGAGAGTGCTGGCTGTGCCAGTGGTTTGACAGTATAAAAAATCACATTCCAGTGTGATCCCAGGAGTGTTTCCCTGCTGACATAGAAATAGGAACTGTTGAGCTTGGATCAAGAATAGAAGCAGGATCAGTTCTGCTTGGCTGAGCTCTTGTGGGTCTTATGAAGATCCTTCTCTAACAGAGTCCCTTTCTAGTTACTCAAAGGAGGTAGAAAACCAGCATTAGCTGCATCAGGTATGCAATTAGGGATTATTCTGTTTTCTTAGCTGCAAAGCTCACAAGGGTGCAAGCAAGGAGAACCAGCAGCTTTCCCTGGCTCTGGAGCTTTTCCCATTCCTAATGAGACACTGCTGGTATGGGACAGTAAGGCAAGGTGCAGGGGTCTGGAAATGGATGAGTTTTCCCCTGGAATTAATTTCATGCATGATGCCTTTTAAATCAGTCACTAAGGAATTTCCTGGGAGAGGGGCTGGTGGGTCCCATGGTTGGGTGGGAGCAGGACAAAGCTCAGCTCTGATGGCAACAGGGTCTTGCTGGGGAATTACAGCAGGATCTGTGTGCTTCCAGCTCAGGCTGGGGTGGACTCTGAGAGGCTGACTTATGAACACTCTGGTCAGATGAAGATCTCAAAGGAAGTCATCATTTCAATTAAATAGTGAGTTACAATGCTCTGGGCTCTTCACTCAGCATATTATTATTAGCAACTGCTTCTCCTGGCAGGTTATTCTAGTAGGTTCCCCCCCCAGAGAACAAGCCAGCTCACAAAACCTGGCTCTTTTTGTTATTTTTATCCAGGAGCAGCTGACAGTAAAAGTGACAAAAGAATTGATGGGGGAAGTGGTCCAGAGCGTGAAAAATCCGGTCGTAAAAGCCAGAGTGTTTGCAATAAAATATCTATACATAAAGGGGGAGGAGGGAGGCGGGGATTAGAAGCAGGGCTGGACAGAAAGCAGAGCAACAAGTTGTGAAGAGAGAGGAACAAAGTGTAAATCCAGCTGTCAGGGCTATGATATCCATTGGCACCTTGGTCTCCTTTTCCTCAAGGGAACTCATGTCCATGCCAGTGTCCACCATGGGGCAGCGGTTGAACCCAGAGGGATGATAGGATGCCATGGGGTGAAAGAATGGGCTTAGAGCCTCTCAGGTCATGGGCAGAGCCAGCAAACCCCTCTGCTGCTGTCTATATGCTACAAAGGGTCTTTCCTCTGATGATGAGCAGGGTTGCTGCAGGGATTTGGGATTGGGAAGATGATCTGGGCTGCAGAGCAGGGCAGCCAAACTGTGCTGCAGAGTCAGCAAAAGCAAATCAGGAAGAAAAAGCTGAGTTAGCTAAATGGATAAAACAAGTGTATTGTGAAACTCACCCAGCTTTTGGGGTTACTCTGGGCCCTTTACAGGGTGTAAGGCTTGGGAGAAGCTGCTGTTTTCTCCAGTTCTGTTTGGGGACAAGGAAGGGATCAAGAGTTGGGAGCAGAAGGAGCAGAGGAGCTACCAGCCCAAAGGGAGGGGAAGTGCTTTTTCACATACATCAAAGAGCAAACTGGGTGACATTAGACAACAACCTCCTGGTGAGGTTTCTTTTGGTGCAATTCCTTGGAATTGATGCTGAAAACAAAACTGAGTGTGAGGACACCTGAGATCTCTCTCTAGGCTTAACCCAGGGCCCTACTCTTCTATTTCAGAGATGGGAGGGGGCTCCAAAACCTAGGAAACTCGGTGCTCTCAAAGGGCACAGTGGGGCTGTCTTGAGATGTCAAAATAGGAGTGAGAGCTTCCATAATCACACAGCATTGGACATTAGAGCTGGCACTGGGGAAAATCATAGTGATTCCTGGTATCAAGCATAGGATTTTCAGTGTTTTGACCTGTGCTGCTGGCCTGTTCTAGACTGGAGATGCATCCATCCAGTGGGGACAGGGGACAGAAGAGTAATGAACACCAGAGAAGCCCCTGAGGTGTCAGTTAGAAAAATGTAAAGAAAGGAAGGAAACTAATTTTTTTTTTTCCTTTAGCAGCCCCTTCTGAACTGCAGGATGTTTAACTCTGAAATATGTCTCTGCTACACTCACATGGAGTAGCCTTGGCTGGGTGGTGGGAGCATATGGGGGACAGGAGCTGTCTGTGGCATTTCTGTCAGCATTTGGGCTCTGCAGGCTGGTGCAAATGGCTAGGGGGGTGGGATTGACTGGTCTGGAGGCAGAAGGAAAGCTGAAATGCAGCGCAGTAAGGATCGTGCCTCTGAAGCTGATGTTTCTCACTTTGCCTCATGCAGCTGTGGTGCTTCAGGGCACCCTCTTGCAGCCATTACCCCGTGGTGTGGGTGGGACAGCTCAGGGTTAGCCTTCCCCACGCACCCAGAGTGATGGCCAGCACCACCTCCAGGCAGGCAAGACACCCAGACCACCTCCTGGACATCAGACTCCTGGCAAAAACAAGTGTGACCAGTTCTGGGCATGCACCAGGCTTTGGTGCACCTCTGAAGCTGCCCCTAGGCCACAGCTCTGCTCTCTGGGTGAAGCTGGTCCATGCCCTGAACCCCACTGACACACAGGGAAAGCCACTGGCTCAGAGGTGGATGTTGCCTCTCATCCCAAATAGCTTGGCATATGATGCCAGTTCTGTGGGGGGGGTCTATACTAATCAAACCAGCTGAGAAAGGTCTGAAATCTCCTGTTTTCCATGAGCTGACACCATCCCAGGCTGAGTCTGTATAAACCAGAAGGAACTACAAAACTTGCCAGACAGATTGTTCTTGTTTGAAGGCAACCTTTCTCCCTAGCTGCCTCCAGAAACTGAGTCAGCTGGTATAAATTCTTCAGAGCAGGAGCAGATCTCCTCTCTATGTATCATTTTCAGCTGCTGGGCTGCTGGCTGGGAATTGCTTTAGTGAAATAGGGTATCACAAGGGGTGAGAAGTGAGGAAGGCAAAGTTCTGGAGTGTTGGAGTTGTTGTTACGTCAATATCTGATACTGATTTGTGATAGAGCCATCTGTCTTTGGAGAACCTGGGATCAGTTCCTCTTACAGATATTAGAAAAGTTTATTTAGGGAATGACAGGGAAAGAAACCTCAAGATGTTCTGAGATGGTGTCAAATCCTGTAGGAAGGAATAAATCTGCCCTGTGGGAAGGATTGGGGGCTGCCAAACAGGTACCCACTCTGTGCTTAGGATGCACAGTGTCCTTCTGCTGGTGAGAGGGTTTCTGCCTTTATTTCTGATGACTGGCTTTCCTTATCATGGTTAGTTTAGAGGACTTGATTTTTACCTTTCTCCAGCCTCTAGAAGTCCAAGTGACTGGTGGATCCCAAGAGGTGCATGCTCATTGCTAAATAAAGTCCACACTGCATTAAAACCCTCCCAAAACAGCTCTTAGTTGCTCTTGGGGCACTTCTCCTAAGAAATCCTCCCCTCCCTGCTGAAGGCAGTTCTGAAGTGAGAGGAAAAGGTTTAAGATCAAGGGAGAAGAGAGGAAGATGCATGGCTTGGCACTGAGAGAGGCTCCTTGGCTTGCTCCCCTGCATTTGGATGATGCTGAAGGGCCTGAACTTCATCAGACACCTGCATGGGCTGTGTGGGCACAGCACTTCAGTCAGGGTCCTGTGAACATCCAGAGATTGAAGTCACACCAGGGAAACTCCAGCAAGTCTCAAGAGCTTTGCCAAGACCCTTTGCAATGCTCTGGGCATGCTGGAAATTGATGTCCTTGCAGCCAGGAAAAGACAAAAAAGAAGCAGATCCCTGGGAAAGGAAAATTCCCAGAGCCTTGTGAAAAACCACGAACACCAACTGATTTACAGCAGTTGCAAACCTGTTTCCCTATTAATCCTGTTACATATAGAATTATGTCCTGAACCCCAATCTTTTCTTGTCACTCTGGTCAATAAATAACTGCTAAACTCTGTCAGTGCACCTCAGTCTGCTGCCCCTTCAGAGGATCTGAAACACAGATGCCCAGACCAAGGCAGACCCTGCCTTTGTCTTTTAGTATTTTGGGGATTTTTTGACATAGAAGTTGCAGCCAGATCACTGTGCTAAGTTATCCCAACAAAATCCTCCACAATTTTTAATAAATCCTTTGTAATCTCATGCATAATATTGGCCTTCATGACCTCCTTTGGTAATGAGTCCCACAAATTAATTACATGTATTGTGTAGAAGGAAAGCCTTTTCCATTTGCTGGTATCAAACCCTTTGCCTGCCTGACTCTGGATACTGGTTGGGTTATAGCATGATCAGCAGTCAGAAAACATATCTTTTTGGCCATATTTTGCCCTAACTGGTTCCCAGTTTAAGGAATTTGACCTCAGAAAGCACAAAGCATGCAGGGATTTATTTCCAAAAATCTGTAACTTTCATTCATGATAAAGATTGGTTTTGTCTGCCATCTGAGATAATTTAGGCTGAATGGGAGAAACTAAGAAATAGTGTCCTAGAAATCAAGAAATTTATGTGGAGTGTTCACAGGAGAATGATGTTTTAATTACTGAAGTTTTTAAGTCCACGAGTAATTTGTGTTTATTTTAGCCTATCTTTATCCAATGAATAAATAATACTTGGAGGAAGGAAGTCTTTATTAAGGATTCAACCTCCTTTCCCTGTTCAGTTGAAGAATTTAGAGATTGCAAAAAATATGCCTTTCAATCCAGAAAAGGCTTTTCAGCAGAACAAAGGCAGGCCAACACTAACACTCCTAATCAAGGAAAGACAGACATATTAAAGCCATCAATCCAAAGCCTTTCATGCCTTGTTTCTACATCAGAAAGATTTCTGGGTCTAACCTGAAAGCCCAAACATCTTGATAATGACACAAGTCTGCCATGAGTGTCTTTTTTGGGTAAATATTAGCAAGTTTGTCTAGATCTGACTGGAATGTTTTCTGATTAATTTTTTTTTCCCCATAAAAAGTGCTGATATAATTGAAACTGAAACTTCCCATGGGAACATACCCATTTCAATGAAACTGCAGTTGAGAAAAATTTTTCAGGTCCCAGTCTGAATCTGGGGCCAAAACCAGAGAAGCAGGGAGTTTGTGTGCCATTTTATCTGAGCCTGGGGGATGTGGAAATCCCACAGCACAGGGATCACAGTGGTTGAAATCCCTGCTGCTGTGAGTATCACTTTTTAGAAAGTGAAGCGGGAAGACCTGGCAGTAGAGATTCCTTGCAGTGATGATTAATCGTGTACTGGGCTCTGTTATCTTGACTGGGCAAGGCTCTGAGTTCAGCTTTGGGAAAGGCTGGTAGCCTTCCAGACTGTGGGATTCTGGGATAACAGGGGTAAATATGGCTTCACTTGTGGCAGTGCTTGGAAGTTGGGTAGCTGGGTTGGATAAGGGTGGAATAGAGATGTGAACTCTGGTAAGTGACCTGTCTGTGGGCTGGGTGAGCCAAAGTAACCACATCTGTCCCATTCCCTCTGATTTTCTGGGGATGAAAATAATGATTTAACTTTATTTCTCAGTCGGAAGTTCTGAGAACAAGGAAATCATGGTATTATTCACATGGAACAGAGGGGAGAGACAACTCTGTGCAGTATCTACCTCCCAGCTGCCTTCATCCTGCTCACTGTTCATCCTTCATCTCTCTTTCCTGAGCTCTTCCTGTGCTCAGATGTTGCTTATCCTGTCATGCAGGGGATTGACACCACCTGCAAACACATCTGCCTGACTGAAGAGATCAGCTGGGTCATGGCTGAATTCCTTGAGAACTTCCAGAAGAGAGAGGTGGATGAATTCCCAGTGAGCTCTGTCACCATTTTATGTAGCTTGGATCCATAGCTGCTAAACAATGACTGATCAGGGTTTGTTTGACAGCCGTGGTCTAAACCTTTGCACGTGTAAATGTTAGGACATATTTTGGTTCTGATGCAGAATTCCCCTTGGATCAGGCTGTGCTTGCAGGAGTAAGTGGAGGATGGAAATTTTTACTGGCTGTGACCTGGGCTTTTTAACAATGGCAGTGTAGAGCAGGTAGTTATTATTGCAGTAGCGGTGGCAAATGTCATGTCCCAGTGAGGCCAGACTGGTTTTCTCAACCCTGCCACCTTCTCCCTGCTTCCCCTCAGAGCCTTCCTTCACTTCTGCACAGGAGGGAGACCAGGCTCCCATCTGAACAGGTAAATCACATTCACAGTTCTGTTCAAGCAGAGATAATCTGTAAAAAATGCTGGACAGAGATGGGCCAGGCTGGGAAGTTGCATCTTTCAACCAGCTTTCAGCCTGTGCATCCCCGGTGTGATAATGGGACCAGTCCCCTCTCGCTGGCTGCTGCTTTTCAGACCAGCATGTCAGAGGTCTGTGCAGAAACAGCTCCGTTTTCCCAGAAAATGTCTTGACAGGTCTGTTTTGTGTCCAGCTCTGCTCGTCACTGTTTTGTGTCCATGCAGGTGTTTCTGTGTGCAGCCCAAGCTCTGTTCGTGCTGCTTCCCAAACCAAGCCAAAGTATTGGCAGGAGATGAGTTACAGAGCTCGTGGCATGAGCTCTGCCTCCAACCCTTTGTGCTGCAGGGCTGTGATCTCACCTGGACAGAGATAAGATGGTATGTGCAGGATCTGTCCTGTCAGCCTGCCAACACTTCCCGTCCGAGGACGAGCTTTGTAAATCCAATTGCTCTTTACTGAGCAGCTCCCTGACAGATTCTGGGAGCACTGGGAATGTACATCAGGGTGGTGAAAATTGTGGCCAGGCAGACTGGGATGGCTGCAATCTGCTCTGAGAGTGGGCCCTTGGGAGCTGCTGGAGGGAAGCCCCAAAAAACTCAGAGGCTACAAAATCTGCTTAACATCACAGCAAAGTCAGTGCTACAGCATGTGGGGGGTCAGTGATCAGAGATGTGCATTTACCAGGGTTCTGTGCAGAGCTGCTTTTAACCCACCGAGGTAGGAATATCTACATATCTGTATGAGATCAGGATGGTCATGGCCTAACAAGAACTCAAGGAGCATTTGGACAACACTCTCAGGCACATGGTGGGATTCTTGCGGCTGTCCTGTGTGGGGCCAGGAGCTGGATTTGGTAACCCTTGTGTGTCCCTTCCAACTCAGGATATTCTATGATTCTGATTCTACTGGGCCAGTGGACAGGACAGTTTCATGATGGTTCGTGCTGCTCAGCCCTGACCTTGCTCTTGACAGCTTCCATCCCCCTCTGCTCTGACCCCTTATATCCAGCCATGCTTTAATCTCTGTAAATGTTTCCTTGTCCTGAACACAGTGAAGGCTGTTTTCTCTTCTGCCTGTCTGCTCCTCACAGGATAATGGCAAGATATAGCAGTGAATTCCTATGGGAGTGCACCTGAGCAGGAAACATTGCAGTGGGATACCTGCCTGGCTCAGGGATTTCAGCAGGCATCAGCAATTAACACACAAAAAACCTCCTAAACCAATTCAGGGATGCCTCGGAGTTTGCCTTTTCAGAGGTGAAGCTGGAAATGGGCTGGCGTCGCCATCTGGTGCAAGTTCCCAGAATTAACCGAGCAGCTCCAGCACGGAAATACCTGCCTGGGACTGAAAACCTGACCAGAACAACGGTGGTGTTGCTGGTCCCAGACCAGCAGTGCTGGACTGAACGGGTCAAGGAGAGATGACCTTCATCCTCAGCATTTTCAGCCCGATTCTCCCCTCAGAAACATTTGGGGCACCAAAGAGCAAGTTGATGAATGCTGGGATAGAGGAAAGAAAGAAAAGTAATGGGCAGTGGAGGCTGGACCCCTGTTTTCAAAAGGTGCATCTGAGTCTATGGGGTTGCTAAGAGTTTTTTAACTTATCTTTAAGATAAATGGTCTTTTCTATTTAAGATGGAGACCTGAGATCACCCCAGAAAAAAAAGTTTTATTCTCTAGTCATGGGGGAAAATAACTACAGAAGTTGCTATATAATATAACTCAGTAGACAGTTGGCCAAATTTTTATTTTTCTCAGTCTCAGTGTTTTCATCTGCTTCTTTTCTGTCTAAGGAGAAAGCAAAACTGTGTTCAGAGGCACCGCCAGCACAACTCAGCTGAAATAAGGATCTGGGGCTCTGTGTGTGTCATGGCACAAAGTTAAAAGCAAATGTTTGGCACTAACCTTATTCAAATTAAGATATTTTATTTGAGTTTTCCGGGAAGAAAAACAAACAAAAAATTAGAATTATTTGAGCAAAACCACAGCTTTTTCTCACAGCAAAACTTGATCTTGCAAAACTTGCCTTTCCTGCTGAGCAATTGTTCCTGTAGACAATTCCTACAACCCTTTCAGCAAGGCAGGGGATCACCAGCTGGCATCTTCTGGGCTGTATGTAGTCAATTAGTTCAAACCAATTAGGCAAGTATTGGGTGTTACAAAACCGGAGTTAATTTCAACAAATTGGAAACAGCTGAGGAATTTGGCATCAAAAAAGCAAATTACCCGAGGAAACCGGTATGTCCCTCTCTGCATTCCTTTTCAGAAAACTTACCTGTGATGTTGGCCTTGGCCTTGTGACAATGAAAGAACATCATGACCTTCCTAGGCAGGGGATCACAGAAGTGTCTGACCTCACCACAGAGGCAGAGAAGCCTGTCCTCAATCCTCTCTGGAAGGGTGGATCAGTTGTCCAGATTGCTCCAGCAGGCATGCAAAACCAGCCAGATAATTTGGGGAGTAGACTGGGATCCTAACAATGGAATGCTGGGATCCATCTGAACATTGCTCTAAGAATAATTCCCCTCTAAAATGTTCCTTCATGTGGCATTCTTTCCAAACAGGAGCTAGGGCAATAAAAAGCGGAAATGGGGCTATCCCTAACTTTACAGTGCAAGGCACTAAATGGCATAAGTTTTTTCCAAGTTTCTGGGGTTTTACAGAGAGTTATGAAGTTGCCTAAACATCTGGTACTGTTCAAAATACTCCAGGATACCCCACAGATATTTATGGAAGGCCACTAAATCCTTAAGACACCCATATCCTCTTGCGGCAGTTGGAGGTTGATGGGAACACCCCATCTGGTCTGAAAAACCTGTGTTAGAACACTGAATTGCACCCTTAGCATAAAGTAAAGCCCATATAGACAATTCCATAGCCAGTCCTAGGATATCCTGAGTTGGAAGGGACCCACGAGGATCCTTGAGTCCAACTCCTGGCCCTTCACGGGACAGTCCCAACAATCATACCTTGAACCCCCAATCAAACCCTCTCCTGCTCTGTGCACTCCTGGACATGTCATGCTGTGCTGGACTTGGTCTGGATCCTGGGAAAGTGCAGAGTTGTTCTGGTGGGACTGGAGAAGAAAGCACCCAAAAGGTTCTGTGTTTGTGCCAGATCACTGTAAGGAGTGATCTGAAATGCAGGGAGGTTGAGCTGGAGCAGCAGACAAGCACATGGCTGTTTCCTAGCACTGACTTGGCCCAGGATCTTCAAATTACCATGTTAACAAACCCTACAAGATCCCAAACATCCTCATCTTCCTTCTGATCAGCTGAGAAGTAATCGCTGAGATTTATTTGAACTGAAGTTCACAGTGGCAGATGTCGGTGATCCTCTGTACTTAATATCCTGTTTCAGGAAAAAAACCCAATCCTTTTGAATCCAATAATCTGGTCTTGAACAGGGTCCTTCACCATTCTATAACACACTGGTTGGCAAAATGTCGGTTGAATGCAGTGGCATGGATTTTAATTGCTGTGAAGAGGAACTTTTGACAAGAGCATACAGAGAGAGTACAAGGGGAGTGGCTTTAGGCTGAAGGAGGTTAGATTTAGACTAGGTGTGAGGGAGAAATTCTTCCATGTGAGGGTGGTGAGGCACTGGAATTGGTTGTCCAGAGAAACCGTGGATACCTTGTCCCTGGAAGTGTTCGAGGCCAGGTTGGATGGGGCTTGGCTACACCTGGTCTAGTGGGAGGTGTCCCTGCCAATGGCTGGGGTTGCAGCAAGATGATCTTTCATATGTTTCCCAAACCAAAATATTCCTTGATTCCATGAAGGATTTGATTAAGTCAATATGTGACTGAAGAGAGAAAGCTGTGTCTGGTCCCAATGTATTAATTTTCAAGGGGATCACTGGGGAAAAAGCCATGAAGTTTAGTAGTGAAACAGGCCACTAAATATATTCCAGCACAAAGCTGACAACAGCTAGGGCTACATGATATGCCTCTGGAATCCTAGCAGGGTTGATTTATCTTGGTGTTAGGCCTAGTATACTTAAAAGCCCTTTATAAATAACCCAGGACCTTTTGCACTTGCTGTTTTACAGACTTGCTTTGTTTACTTGACTAGTTGAGCTGGGCCTGTAATTTTTAATGAAAATAAACTTGTTCAAGGACCCTTTCCTTTTGGGATCTTCCAAAGGACACATAGAGCAATTCTATGCTTCTTCTCTGCTTCCCAGCAGTCCCATTAGTTTTTATCTCTTTGGCTTGTGAAAGGCAAAGGCCTGGGGAAAGGTTAACTGAGCCTCCTCAGGGGGGTTGTGTTTCTTCAGGCCATCAAAATGGAATCATAAAAATCATAGAATCACAGAAAGGTTTGGGTTGGAAGGGACCTGAAGGACCATCTAATTCCCTGCCACGGGCAGAAGCACCTTCCACTATCCCAGGTTTCTCCAAGACACATCCAACCTTGTCTTGAACACTTTCAGGGATGGGACATTCACAGCTTTTCTGAGCAAGGAATTCTTCTAATTTTCTAATATTCTAATTTTGGGTTTGGTTTCACTGAGGGGTAGGCACTCAACATTCAAGTAGAGCTCAAGTTCACCCCAAAGGATCTAGAGGAATCTACAGAGGAAGGTGGGTGAGAGGCAGACAGGTGATCTTGGTCATGGTTTGGAAAGGGGGTAGGAGGGTAAATCCCATCTGTTCCTTTTCCTAGTATCCAACCTAAACCTCCCCTGACACATCTCCAGCCAGTCTCTCAGGTCACGTCACTAGTCACCAGAAGGAAGAAATCAACTGATAGGAGAAACTATATTTGCTAGATCTTCATTTATTACTCTGGTTTTTTTTCTGTCCTGCCCACTGAACTTCAGGTATTCTCCATCTGGGATGAGTTGGTTCATTTTTTGCTATACAGCTGTTTCCCCCCTGTACTTTGCTTATGTCTGGCACCACCATTTTTCTTCAAACAGATCTCTAGGATCAGCAGAGGGAGTGCAAGAGCAAGGAAAAAGAGAAGTGCACATACTGAATGCGAGGGAGTTTGGTCTGAGGTGCTCCATGAGCCTGGCTCGAGGATGAATGAGCCCTCTGGAGAAGAGACCCTTCTGGCCACCTGCTGAGAGAGTCCTTCTGCATTTTCACACAAAAAAGGGACATCAGATGTTCTCAGCAATCTTTTTTCTCCTGGTGGATATGAGAAAATCTGATTACATTACAGCAGCAGCAGCACAAAAAAGCAAATCAAGTAAGTGTGAATTTAGGATCAGGGTTAAAGGATTTTCATACAGGTAATTTAGAAATCAACAACATCAACGCACAAACACACATAGAAAAAAAGTAGAAACTTGTGAAAATCACCTAGTCAGCTACTATTTCACCATTTCAGAGAGAACAAAGGGGATGAAGGGCTTTGTGCTAGTCAGCAACGTGACTCGGTGACCCTTGGTTTGGCAATGACAAATGTTGTCTTTGTTATCCAAAAATCCAAGGTCCTCACATCTAGCACGTTGCACAAGGTTGCATTTGAGCGCCACTGAGGCCAAGGAGATTTGAGCACACAGCTGAGAGTGCTCTGTTGAACCACAGCCCCAGCCTGTAAATATTTGTTAACTTAGCCCAAGAACACAGGGAACACAAATCTTATGGATCCAATGAGTCGCTGGTGTAGCAGTCAAGGCACTCGACCCTTTCTCTCATTTAACAAAAACAGAAAAAAGTAGTACTTAGCTATTCCAATATCTGCCCTTTATTAATCTTTTCCCAGTAATTATTAGCCTAATAAGCAAGCACATCATATGGCTACCTATAAGCAGAAGGCATTATTGCCCATTCCATTTGCTTTGGGAAAAAAGCAGAGAAAATCTCCCAAAAGCATTTAAACTGTGTAATTAAGATAAAGCCCAAAAAAAATCAAAGACTTTCTCTCACATCTGTCTGCCTCACCATGTGGTAGGACCATTTTTTCAGAGTCAGCTCCCCAAATAATGGCACAATAGTAATACTCATTACTACAAATAAACTAAAGGAGAAAAAACCCTGAGCCAACACTCACAAGGTATCTCAGGGGTTTCAGCTCCCCTCACCCAGTTTGATGTAGGCACCATGAAAATCCAGCCCCACCTGTCAGCTGAAAAGGTGCTTTGATATTTTGCTGAATTTGTGGTGCACCAAACCTATGCTGTGTTTGATCCCAGTCTGGGGAAGCTGTTTTCTGTACATTGCTACTGAGAAATGCCCACTAGAAGACAGCTCCTAATTCCCCAGCCTCTGCACTCCTGAGGAATACTTTAACTGGGAACACTGAATGTCCAAGGTGAGGAATTTGTCTCTAGTAAAAGTAGAGTGTTCTCAAATAGAGTGTTCTCCTCTTGGAAAACCTCTGGTAGAGCACTCTACCTGGTGCATCCTCCTGGGACCAGTGCTCTGGAGATAGTTGGGCTTCTTAAAAGACAGGATCCAAGAGTAATTTCATGGGCTAGCCCTGACAGGGTTCATTCAAGAAAGGTTGGGTCCAGCTGCTCCAAGCAGTGAAGTTATTTCATGAACAATCTCTTGTAACGATTGTGACAGAAACATCCCTTGCTATGCACAGGGTCTGTCCACCAGCCCTAGGGAATCTGCTCCTCTCCAGGCTGCAAAAGACCCTTTGGCAGAGCAGGGCCCAGGGAGCAGTAGACCTATGCCCACAGATGCTTTCTACCCTCGTGCATGGCACTGTCTGGAACAATGACATCCTGGGGCTGTTTTTCTGACATCAGCAGGTTTTCCAGCACCAGTTTGCTGTGAGTGGCTGCAATACTCCCAGAGCCTGGGGCAGCAGGGGAGAAACACTAAAGAAAATTCACTGCAAACCTACTGTGGGTGCTACAGGAGAAAGCTGAGTGCTCTGGAGTGTCAGGGGCTGGAAAGGGCCTTGCCCATCCAGATGGGAGCCTGTGGAGGGCTCTTGGTTCCATTTCTATATGTGTCCTTCTTCTCTTGTGTCCCAGAGCTGTGGTGCTGGGAGGTTAGGTTAACCACACTGGGGGCATCCACCTGAGCCAGGAAGGCAGGAGATGTGGAGAAGCCTCATGCCATTCCAGTGTCCAGGTGACCAGCCATGGCCCATCGCTGACATCCTCAAGCCAGCGAGTTGTTATGTCCACTCTGAGGGCCAGAGCTGTTTTACCACTCTTACATTTCCTGACAGCACAGGGTGGTGGAGGTTATCAACAATGATTGTTTGATGTGTTTAATTGGCTTGCAGTTAATTATATAATATTTCTTTATAAAGAAACTCATGAAAGAGAACTTCCAGCATGGCTGATGCACTTGTCATTCACATGGCCTGCCTGGGGGATGGCCAGGTTGGCCTTGTTCAGGTGTTTTAGGCTTGGCTCAGGAACAGTCCACTCCAGCTGGAGTTACAAAGACCTGCTCCCAAGTGTTGTCTTTTGTTCTATTTAGTCTGTTTTATTCTATTTAGCCTTTTATTTTTTCCTGCTGTTGGAGGTTAGTGGGGAGGAAAGAAGGAGAAGTGAGTTTGCCTTGTCATGAATTACATCGCTTCTGCCTTTCTCTCTCCTCTAAGACCACGGAGCTTTTCTTAGGACCCTTCCCTGGTTGTTTCATGTGGGGAAGCCCAGGGTGTGGTGGTGCTGCAGGGCTCCTGGAGAGATCATTGATAGCCCACATGTGTCTGGGCCAGTGCCGGGCTGGGCTGGGCTGAGAGCAACTGGGCCTGCAGCTCTCCCACTGCAGCCACACGTCCCAGCCAACCCCACTGTTCCACTGCCCACCACAGACAAGTGAAACTGTGCTCCAAAAAGGAATCAGGCTACTCCAAAAGAGGAGAATTGATTTACCAGCAGATCAGTGGCTGTTTGAAGCTGCACCTCAAGCCTCCAGCCTTCTCTGTCTCTGCATCCATGCCCTCATCTCCTGCCTCATCCTCCAACCCACAGCAGTGTTTTCCTCCCCACACTGGTGGCAGGGTCTGAGATGCCTCCAGAAGGAACTAGGTGCTCCCAAATCTAACTGAGCATCTTCATGAAGCCACATCCTACAGCTCCTCCTTCCCAATCCAGCAAGTATCCCACCTGACTTAACCCCACACCTGAGGCTTCCATCTTCCTACATCCTCTCTCACTTTTTATTATAGACAAGTGTGATGCAATGGAAAATGCACCATAAACCAAAGCACAACTGTACAAGGCTGTGCAGAAATTCCACAGTGAGGTGCCCCCTTTCTTTTCAGGGGTCAGAGCTGAGAAATTGTCATGAGCCCTTTTTTTCCTCAGAAGGGGATGAATCCACAGCTTGTCCACCCTGGACAGCAGCAGGGCTGGGCTCAGAGCAGTTTGTGTCTCTCTGCAGAGAGGACATTGTTCTCCTTCACCCCTGGGGCTGGCCGTCCCCAAAAACATGACAGGCCAGTGATGGTTTATGGTCTCCCCAAAGTGCCAGTGACAAAGAGGGGTTGCAAGACCCTAGGGAAGGCTTTGCAAACCCAGCAGGGATGCTCTTGGCTCAGCAAAGTGTTTTGACACCACAGCCCAGCTTTTTTCCCTTGTT
Organism: Phainopepla nitens; assembly: GCA_013400175.1. NCBI lineage: Eukaryota > Metazoa > Chordata > Aves > Passeriformes > Bombycillidae > Phainopepla > Phainopepla nitens. Next base: position 196,297 of record VXBQ01000042.1, read on the forward strand.
TTCCTAAAGAAGCAAGATTTATGTAAGTAATCCAGGCTGTTTCAACCCAAATGATGCTGAGTAGAAGAGCCCTCAAGGAGATATTGTTCCCTCCCAATTTGTAGGGGAAAAGCAGCCCCTGCCCTTGGGACTGTGGCACTGAGGGGCCCCTCCCTGTGCTCAGCAGGATGGAGGACAGACAATCACTGGTGCCAAATGGGCTGAGCTGTGCCTCTCCGCCCTGAAGGATGTGCCTGAGGGACATTGTCCCACCCATGGGAACCTGGACAAGCTCGGAAAGTGGGCCATGGGAATCTCATGAGGTTCAACAAAGCCAGGTGCTGGTGCTGCACCTGGGTCAGGTCAATGCCTGTTATCAATCCAGACACAAGACAGACATGGACCTCTCAAAGTGGGTCTAGAGAAGGGCCATGAGAAAGATCAGAGAGCTGGAGCACCTCTGCTCTGGATTCAGTCTAGGACAGTTGGGGCTGTTCAGCCTGGAGATGAGAAGGCTCCAGGAAGAATTTTCAGTGCCTAAAAGGGGCATATAAGAAAGATGAGAACAGAATTTTTAGCAGGGCCTGTAGTGATGGTTGAAGGGGCAATGGTTTTAAACTGAAAGATGGTCAATTGAGATTCAAGATTGGAAAGCAGTTTTTTTTACAGTGAGAGTGGTAAAACACCAGCACAGGTTGCCCAGAGAGTTGGTGGATACCCCATTCTTGGAAACATTCAAGACCAGGTTGGATAGGGCTCTGATCAACCTGGTTTAATGGGATCTGGACCAGATGACCTTTCAAGGTCCCTTCCAACCCAAACTACTTTATGATTCAGTGATCCATGGAAGTGCATCTACCACCTGCCTCTACCCAGCCTCCACGCTGGCATCCTCATCCATGACACACTGGCTTTTAGAGCCCCTCCCAGCCTCCTGTGCCAGGCTGGATCAAGGCTTGTGGAGGGGTGGGTGCTGGGCACCACATCTTTTGGCTATTCACAGCAGAACACTGACTTCCATAAATCCTGTTTGCAACTGCAACAGCCTGTTTTTTGGGAGGGGACAGTGACACTGGAGTAAACCATGAGGAGTAAACCAAGACTAGGTGCTTTTTCACCCAAGCTGTCTCTCAAACCAAAGTGGTGTTCTGTGTCAGCTGGCATTGCAAGTCTGTGCTGGACAGAGTGGCTGAACCTCTCCATGGTGTAACAGGGGAGACCTCGTGGCATCTTCTTCCACCTTCAGCAGGACGTGGAGGCCTGGACAACCTCTGCTTCCCAACAGGAGGACACAAGGAAATGCTCCCTCCGTTAGGGTTCATTCCCCATCCAGGGCGATGGCTTACAGCCATCAGTAGATGATGGGACCAGGCAAGCCCGGCCATGTGTGGTGGGAGGAGGAGAATTGAAAGGGTAGGACGCTTGGATTCATCCTGCTGGGTTGTCATCTCCCCCCTGGATTTATCACCCAGTGCTAATGAGAGGCAGCCGGCGCTGTGTGATGTGGACGAGCCCTGGCTCCGCGCTCGCAGGCAGGGAGGGCAGGGTCTGCCACGTCCTGGCAAGGGGCTCTCGGATGCTGCGGCTCAGCTCGCGTCCTCAGGAGTTCTCGGGCTGAGCTGTGGACTGCTGGGGAAATGTGAAGGGCAGCAAAAGCGAGACAGGGTCTGCTGGGGCAAGCACAGCCCTGAGCCAAGCTTTTCTTCTGGCAGCCAGCACCAGGCATTCACAGGGGGATTATCTTTTCTTTCTTCTCCTTTTTTTTTTTTTTACCTCCTGAAGTGTCTTGTATGGGCCCTGGAGGTGAGAAGAATATTTAAACCTGACGTGTCCCCTCTGGTCCTTCTGGTGTTGCCAACCCCACAAGGCTGCAGATGCTTTTCCCTCTTGGCTCACTGTTCCATCTGCCAGGAACTGCAGATCCCACCCTCCACTGAGCCAACCCCCAGGCCCTCCTCAGATGGAGGAAGAGGAAGCCACCCACACCACCCCGAGAATCCCCCCATTGTCTTCCTCACTCCTGGGAAGCCCCAGTGACACAGCCAGGGCTGCGACTGAGCCTCAGCAGGGAGGGGAGGAATCTCGGACAGGATGCAAGGAGCGGGAAGGACCCGCAGCGCGGGTTTGGTTTGGCAGCCCCATTCAGACAATAAAAGGTCAGGCTGCAGAGAAGCTTGTTTTGTTGAGTTTCTTCTTTTTTTTTTTTTTNNTTTTTTTTTTTTTTTTTAATTTCCCTGGCTGTTGTTCAAGGCTGTGTCCTTAAGGACGGGGGATTCTCTACGCCGGTGGCAGGCTGAGAGCACGGGTGGGCGGCTGGGTCTTTGTCGGGCTGGGTTTTTAGTGTGCAAATGATTTTGCTGGAGCACAGGCTGGGAGAGGAGGAGACTGGGCTGGGTGTGAGTTCAGGGCGAGGAGGTGAAACTCTGCATCAGGATTTGGTTTGGTTCAATATCTGAAGCATTTTATTTTTCACACTGAAGTTTTAGAGGTTTCCAGGGGACTCAGAAGATCAGGAATTGAAGTGCATGCTGTGGAGGAGGGTGGAATAAAATGAACACAAATGGAATAAAATGAAGACAAACACCCCCAAGCAGAGCCTGAGGTGAGGCAACAGGAGGGTCTGTATGGAAATGGTCATGCAGGGTTTGACAGTGTGCTTCAGTAGTCTCAGCCGATCAGCTGCTTCACCTTTCATTTTGGGTAGGATCTGACATTTTTGAAATGGTGCTGCTGTTTCCTAATCTTTTTGGGGCAGGGACAGTTTCCTAAAGCTGTGCAGCCTAAAGCTGTCCACCCTCCACTGAATCACCATCCCTGGAAGTATTCAAAAGACATTTAGATGTGGCCCTTGGGGACATGGTTTAGTGGTGAACACAGTGGTGCTGGGTTAATGGTTGGACTTAGTGATCTTAGAGGTTTTTCCCAACCTTAATAATTCTATGATTCTATAATCACACCCAGCCTAATCCCTGCTGTCCCACAGCCCGAGGGTCAAAGATCACAGCATTCTGCTCTCATACACAAAGAGGTTTGCAGGGTCACTGAGGCTGTGCCCCTCCTCCAGCTCAGGAAGGTGAGTTCAGGTCTCACCTGGTGTATCCTGCCAGGCTCCCCACAACCATCTCCTCTCCCTGGCCACTGTGCAAAGAGAGACAATGAACCCTCATGAGTTTAGGGGCTGCCATAATATCTGTCTTCTATCTGAGTTTCATACAAACTTCAGGACAAAGTAAGGAAACCGGTTTTTGGATGTAGAACAGCTGCCTCAGGCTCAACCCAAGCAAGCCTGGAGCTCAGATCCTTGGGAGAGGCAAAGGCCTTGATGCACGGGCCAGCATCTTCTCCTGGTCTCTGGTACCAGTCTAACGTGGTGCTAAGCCTCAGGAGCCTGCTGAGCAGCAAAACTGCCTTTGTGGGCCAGACGTGTCTAGGGGTGATGTCAGGCTAGAAATAACAAGCTGGTTGTTAATAAAAACAGTCTGATCTAGAATCTGATTCACAGAAGCATAAATAACAGAAATATTAAAAATGCCAGTCAACGTCATTTTTGGAACAGGAGTCTTGTTGTACCAGCTTGATGTCATTCTTTTAGACCATAAGGTTGGCCCATAAACATAACTGTGTATGCAACATGCTTGTAAAATATTAGATTTGTACAATGTGGTGTTCCAGTGGAGGGAAAAAGCTCCACACATCAATACAGCACGTGTTAAATGAGCTAAGAGTTGGCTGTCTGACAGATCTCAAAAAGTGGTGATCAGTGGGCAATCACCAGGGCCTGGATCTGTTTCTTCAGTGGAAAATCCTTGGCCCAAAGCTGTATGGCTTTTCCTCCTGTGAGCTGGAAATGAATGTGAAATTGCTCCTGAAGAAGCTGTGAGGGGAGAAAAATGGGGTGGAAAATACAAACACCCACAGGGACTGGTCAGTCCCTCTTAGTATGAAACCATTTCACAGAATCGTAGAATCATTAAGGTTGGAAAAGACCTTTAAGTGCATCAAGTTCAACTATTAACCCAGAACCACTGTGTTCACCACTAAAACTCTGTCCAAGTGCCAAATCTACACTCCCTTTAAATACCTCCAGGGATGGTGATTCCTCAGCTTCCCTGGCTAGCCTGTTCCAGTGCTTGATCACCCTTTCTGAAAAGAATTTTTTCCTGATATCCGATTAAGACCTTCCCAGGTACAACTTGAGGCCATTTCCTCTTATCCTGTCACTTGCAACTTGGGAGAAGAGACCAACCCCCACCTGGCTCCAACCTCTTCCTTTTCTCCAGGCCTCAGCTGCTTAAGCCACTCCTCATCAGAGTTATTCTCCAGATCCTCCCTCAGCTCCGCTGCCCTTTTCCAGACACACTTTGGCACCCGCATTTCCGTGCAGACTTCAGTCCATCAAGCTTGAAAGGACTCCAATGGTGGATTGAGGGATCAAAATGCAAGGGGCTGCAGCTCAGCCTCTTCAGGACATGATGGATCATGTGGCAAAAGCTGATGGAGCCAGAGACATCTCTTTGCAGGGCTTTGAGTGTGGTAAATCTGCATCTCATGATAGAAACACTCTCAAGAGAAAACAGAAGACAGGTTGAGTTATGGGGGCATGTAGGGAAGTAACTGCTTTAGATGAGTGAAATCCACATCTGAGGAGCTGTGGGTGTTGAAATCCTCTGACAAGCTGTGGATGCCCCATCCCTGGAAGAGTTCAAGGCCAGGTTGGACTGAGCTTGGAGCAACCTAGGATAGTGGAAGATGTCCCTGCCCATGGCTGGGAGTTGGAATTGGATGATCTTTGAGACCCCTTCCAACTCAAATCATTCTGAGATCCCAGGATTCCATGAAACTGAGCACAATCACACTCTAGAGAGGATACTGAGCTGTCTGTGGGGAGACCAGGCAGCCTGGACGTAATTCCCTCTGCAGCCATGGACATTTTAACCATAACAGATGGAGCTGGAGGAGCCAGGTGCAGTGTCAGGAGAAGGTACCTGCCCCAAGGGGAGTACCTCTCTGGAATCTCCTTCGGTGACCCAGTTTTGGACCCTATGAGCTATAAGATATCCTTTTCTTCTCTGGCATCTTCATAGGACTACAGGATGATTCAGGGTGGAAGGAGGTCTCTTGCTCAAAGCAGGGCAGTTATGAGGGTCAGCCCAGTTCCTTACAGCTTTACCCTGAAATATTCCCAGAATGGAGACTGGCCAGAACAAACTGAGGAACTGCAAATAGGAGGACTAGATTTCCCTTCACAGATGTGTCACTTGGCTGCAGCTGGGCTAGTCACAGTCGTGTCTCTCTGCGTTACCCAGCTGTGTTGTCTCACTCAGCCTGGAAGATTTGCAACGCAGGCAGAGCCCCAAGATGGTATTTGGCAGCTCTAGGTGAGTTTTCCTGATAAGCCCTTTATCACAGCCCTTGTTTTGAGAGCTGAGCACCCATCCATGAAAACCGAGTGCCTTTAACTGGGCCCCCCAGAACCAGCCTGGCCGTCCTTGCCTGTCACCCACGGCCGCCTGAGAGCTGCAAAACAAGGCGGCGTTGTTTGCTTTAAAGATCAAAGCTCATTTAAATGCATTGCTTCTCCCTGTCTCCACCTGATATCCAGACAAGATGCCCTGGCTTAGGTGAGTCAGCCCCTGGCTGAAGTCAGCCGCAGTTATCTCTGCGAGGCGGAGGCAGCTCTTGCGTCGTGCTCCTGCCAGCGCCGAGCCGCCAGGTCTCTCTAATCCTCCGCCCCCGGTCCTTGGACCGGGCCCCGGCTTGGCCGTGACACGTCCCTGGAGGCTGCCCGGGTGCTGTGGGAGAGCAGCGCTGCCTCCTCTGCTCTGCGAGCCCCAAGGGAGATGTTGCAACAGAAACCAGCACCTGCAGCCAGGGACGGGCATTTTTCACAGCCGCTGCTTCTGCACGGAACTCCCCGGCTGCGTGCGGCACATTCAGCCCGGTGGGATGCGGGAGAGGCTTCTTTTTTTTTTTTTTTTTTTTTTTTTTTTTTAAACGAGGAGCTGACAAAGCTCCAGGTGGCTGTTTGGCAGTCACGCTTTTCTCCTCAGTTGCTGACGCCGACAGCGAGTGACTCAGCCCGTTCCAAGCTCCCTGCAAGCCTCTAAGCGTCTTCTCCTGCCACTCAAATGTTCTTTCTCTCCCATGGTTAAGACAAATTCTGCCCCGAGGTCCTGCCCAGCGAGTGGCTCAGACAGGGCAGCACGGCCCCTTGCTCTGGTCATGGCATGGAGCAGGGATTTGCAGGATTCCCTTTCTGAACCGTGGGGGTTGTTGTGTGAGCCTGGGCAAAGAGTTTCTCCTTCCCCTCCTTGTTCTGTTTCCCAGGGAAAGCTCCCAGGGCAAAACCCACCCCTGGTGATCCGCGTTCCTGTACCTTTGCCAAGCAGTGCCTAATTCCCCACTTGACTTTTCAGCTATATTTGTTGCAAACATTTTAATTTTCTTCCCAACCCAAGAGCTGCCCTACATTTTCATCCCTACGAGCATGGGAGTTTCCAGATACTGCAGCACAGGCAGGGCAGCACCTCCCACCTTCCAGAACCATGCGTCCAGACCCACGGGGTCTGCCAGGTCCTGGCAGAGGGAGGTGAGGTCTTTGGGGGAGGTGAGATCTTTGCCTCTGCACAGCTGATGGTTTAAGACTCCCTGGGCACAGAGGGTAGTGGGGAGACCCTTTCAGGCAGCAGAATGTCCTCAGGTGGAGGTGTTGCAAAAGAGTTGATCCCAAGCAGGTAGATGGGATCAGTGATGAAAGCTGTACTGTGCCCAGGAAGAGCCAGTGTTGGCCATGGCAGCCAGCAGCCGTCCAAAATAATCAAAGGAAGGTTTCATCATGGTTCAGAATGTACCAAGGCAGCCCTCAGAAAACAGTTTTTAATCCAGCCTTATAAGGCTGGGCTGTGGCAGGTCTAGACTTTACTGAAGACCCTGCAACATTTGCCTCCTTGCTCTGTGGAAACCTGGCTTGGTGAGGTGGGTTAGGAATATGGACAGGGAAAGCTGTGAGGCATGGATCATATCCCGAGGCTTTGGGGTCTCCAGTATGGATGTGTCTGTGTGAGCTGAGAGTTCTGGGTGTCCCTCTGTGGTGGTGGAGAAATGACACTCTGAAAGGAGTGTCCATGGCAGTCTGAGATCAGTCCCTCCTGAATCTATGGTTCTGTCCCTTCATCTGATGACTGTAAAGGGAGTCAGGGATGAACCCAAGCTGTGGACATCCACGGTGAAGTGAGGGGGGATCTAACTGATTTTGTTGTTGGCAGGACTGAAGGCACTGTAACATGGGGCTGTGACGGGCCCTGCAGGTACCAACATCCCCTGCTGAGAACTGGTTAAGGACTGTGGACTATTCACCAGTTGGGAAGAGACCAGAGAATCGCAGAATAGAATCATAGAATGCCTTGAGTTGGAAGGGATCTTACGGATCATCCTGTTCTACTCCGGCCTCCACCATGGGCAGGGACACCTTCCACCAGACCAGGTTTCTCCAAGTCCCATCCAACCTGGCCTTGAACACTTCCAGGGATGTGACATCCACAGCTTTTCTGGGCCGATCCCTGTGAGTGGCCAACATAGCCTTGTCCAGAACCCCCCAATTTAATGAACTTTCACAGTACTCCCCTTAGGGAGAGCAGGGACTTGTGCATGGAGTGGTAGCAGCCTAACACAGAGAGCTGGGATCTGGCCTGCAAAGGGGTGCACGTTTTTGGGTGATGGAGAGCAAGGAGGAATGCAGCAGGTAGGAGACAGCATGTACAGGCAGGAGCGCGGGTGGGTGTTTCTCCAGCACACAGGCCGTGTTCAGCAGTCCCCCCGGCCCTCCTGCTTGAGAGGAGAGGCAGCAATTAGGCTGATTGAAGGCCCAGTTGCTTCTTGCACAAGGAAGAGGCAGTGCCCCTTGCAGCTGCCGTTCAAAGCCTGCAGGAGATAAGGATCTGCCGTGCCCAGCACTTGGGAAGTGCTGGGGGAATCCAAGGACAGCTCTGGCCACGCCACCCTGCTTCACTTCTATCTTCTTCCCAGCTGGCATCTTGCTTAAAAGCCTTCCTGAGCCTAGAGCAGCACAAGGGGAGTTTCCTCACCACTTTTCCATGCAACCCCATGTAATTACTTGGGAGCTCACACAATTTTGTGTCAGCTTTCCTTGCTCCCCAGCCTGTTTATACAAGCTCCAACTCCTCAGCCTCCATGGAGACTCTGGTCTTTGCCTTCCTTGGTCATGGGGATCAGCGTTAAAAACCCAGCTGAGTTCATGAGCAGAACAGGTGGGGTGTGTGCAGTGTCTCCTCTGGGTGTTCTTCAGGGTGTCCAATGAAGGTTAGGCCATGCTCTACTGGATATAAAATCATGGAATGGTTTGGGTTGGAAGGGGCCTCCAAGATCACAGAGTTCCAACTGCCCCACCATGGCCAGAGAAACCTTGCCCTAGATCAGGCTGTTACAAGTCCCATCCAAGCTGGCCTTAAACACTTCCAGGGATGAGGCAGCCACAGCTTCTCTGGGCAGCCTGTGCCTGGGCCTCACCACCCTCACAGGCAAGAATTTCTTCTTTGTACCCAATCTAAACCCACCCTCTGTCAGTTTGAAGCCATTCCTCATTGTCCTGTGACTCCAAGCCCTTGCAATTTCTCTCTCCAGCTCTCTTGTAGCACTGGAAGGTGCTCCAAGGTCTTCCTGAAGCCCTCTCTTCTCCCCCATACACTTCCACCCTTGGCCAGAGTTCAGCTCTGCCTTTGCCTCCCACATCCTGATAATTCCCATTAGCAGCACCAGGCACACAGGGATGTACAAAACAGTGAACGCTTTTTATTTCGCTGCTGGAGTGTAACCACTGTAATTTCATAAAACTCAAAAAACCAAAAAAAAAGTGATTACCGAAGGCATACATTTTTTTTTTCCTTTTTACACAAGACATTAGGTAAACAGGTAAGTTTCTTTTTAAAAAGGTTATAAAGTGTCAAGATCCTATACCTCATCTGCATATTCAAAGTGATGCCATCTGATACAAAAAGCATTGGGTACAATAATTTAGCTATGGCTCAGACCAAAAAAAAAAACAAACCAAAAATAAAACCAAAACCAAAAAAAAAACAACAACAAAAGAAAAGTCATCTGGGCTTAATCTACACACTACTATGGTCGCCCAGGGGGTTAAAAAAGAAAATATGCAGTTCTTTGTTGCACAGAAAGGAACAGCAGGGAAGTGGAGAGTTCATTGGGAGATCATCGTCTGAAGGGAAGCGGCGGAACGCCCCCTCCCCAGGAATGTCTGCGAGAGCCCAGCCCAGGACCCCCCCTCTGTGCCAAGAAACCAGCCACATTTGTCTCCCACCAGACAGAATCCCATCCAAACCCACCCGCCAAGCTGCACCTACCCAGCATGCTGGCAGCAAATAAGATACAAGACCTTGGAAACTGCGTGGAAGTCACGAATCTCCCTGTGCGCTTTCCCACTGGGACTAATAAAAACCAAACAAACCAAATGAAAAAAATAAAAAAGGAAACGACTCGTTCTATTGTGGGTAGAGCCAGACTCTGCTTTCTCGGGAAATCTGTTCCTCATAAACCTCTGAAGCTCCCAGCCCCTGCACCACAGTGTCAGCCTTACTGCAAGACTGATAATATGAATTTACAAATGCAAAGTCTTTAAATGTGTGCCACTAGAACGTTCTTAAATCAAGAGCTGGACATTTGTGATGGTCACATTTCCTGCCTTCCCACCCCCTTCACCTGCTCCATCTGACTGGAAAACAAACAACAGAAGGGATATTCGAGGGCACGTGTGCCACCGGTGAGGGGACACAGCTACAGGTTCCTGCTCAGATTTATTCCCTCACACAAGGCTCAGCCATGACTGACTCCTGGGCAAAGGCTACAGGCTCTTGGTTTGATGGCTGGGGCATCTCTGCTTTGCCATCCCTTGGGTCTTCAAAGTTCTTGCACCAATTTGGAGCCTTATCCCTGCAAACTGTGGTGGCTTTCTGGGGAGGTTGAGGAATGGATAGGGGTGAGAAATTATAAAACCTAGTTTGAGCCTTTGCTCCTGGAGAAAAGGGCAGGATGAAGTGGGTGGTTTGTAGCCAAAGCCATGGGGGTGTCTGTTCCCTGCGACTCTGCCAGGACTCAGTGGAAACAACCAGAGCAGTGACAGCATTGGCAAATACATCGGATTTTTAAGGCTCTCCTTTCAGCATCTTGGCATTTGAGGTGAAATGAGGATTAGTGTACAAGGAGAGAACCTAAGACCAGGCCAAACCATAAGCCCTTGCTCGCTTAGGCCTTGCTCTGGTGTTGTCCACTCAGCTTCAACCTTCCCTCTTGCCCAACTGTCTCAAGACTTTTGAGCTCTTCTTTGAAATTTCTAACCCAAATTCCCCTTGGAAGACCCCTCAATTTCCCCAGCCTGTCGCTTCTGTAACCCTCTCTAGGCTGAAACATCGAGGAGCTGGTAGCTGAGAGGAAGGAGCTCAAGTCAATATAAAAAAAAAAAATCCCAAATATTTGGCAGTCCAACCCAGAGAAACTTCTGAATTCAGCCCTCCATGCAAAACAGCAGCTCCTGGGCTGCCAAGGTGTCCTTTCCACAGAAGCAGCACATTTTAGGGTTAAGGGGGAGATACCCATTTAAACAAAAAAACCAAAAAACAAAAAACACAACCCCAAAACAAAAACCAAACAAACAAAAACAAAAAAAAAAAGGGAAAAATATCTAGGACAATTAAATCAGCACGATTTGGTTGTTTTTTGTGGTTGGTTTTTTTTTTTTTTTTTCAGTGACTCATAAACTGAGGAGGATCTAGATGCCTGCTCTACCAGCCAGATGCCCTCAGGATTTGGCCACATGGCCACATCAAGGACTGCTTTTATACCAAAAGCTCCCTAATTTTAAGGTGATTGGGTTGATGCTACATAAAGCAAAGCCTGTCCCCCGCATGTTCCCCCCAAACCAGCCCCCCAAGCTGAGACCTGAGTGAAGTCTCACTCAAGAGTGGCCAAAGGAGGCTGAATTCAAATCCCACTGTCCCCAGCCTGACTCCAACTCAAAGGCATTGTGCCTGAATCCCAGGACCTCTTGCCCTGGGCAATGTTCCAGGTGATGCTGCCATGAGCATGGGTGAGGAAAACTCATCTTGCCAGGACAGAAATGTCTCCAAGCCCATAAAGCAACAGTTCCCACAAGGAAGGGCATGGGACTGGGAGGTTTCCTGGCTAGCAGGGATTGGGGCTGTCACCACCACAATGCCAAGCTACCTCCTATGTCCCTGGGGATGAAGCAGCACCTATTTTAGCAGCAGGACGACAGACCCAAGCAGGAAGGGGATGGTGACCCACCCAGCAGGGCACTCTAATACAAGGTCAGGCCTTTTTATCAGCCCAATCCACACTATTCCAAATCAACACACACCCTTTGACCATAGCTGCCTTCTCCATGAGTCATGGGAACCAACAGCCTGGGACAGAGCAGGAGAAACTCAAGGGACTGAGGGCTGTCCCACAATGTTGGACAGGCCCAAGGTGTGTGGCATGACAACTCCAGGGCCACGTGTGGAGGGTCCCCCCCTCACTCAGCACCACAGCTTATCCCAAAGGATGGCCTTCCTTGCCTTGCAGTGGGGTTGGCCCCCATCAGGACAGGTGAAGTGGTGCTGGAAACAGCTCCAAACACCTCTGCTGCCCACCCATGTGGTGGTACAAAGCAGTCCCCAACCTTCTGCAGGTATTGAAGGTGTCTAACCACCCTTCCTCACCACCTGTCCCAAGGGATGAATGCCCTGAAGTAAATGTCTCTGGATATCTTGGAAGGCACACAAACCTTTGGAGAGACCCAACTGAGGGCATCTCAAACTGGTCAGCCTAAAACTCCAAGGGGTGGATGATCAGCCCTCCCTGTCCCAACAACAGTGATCCTCTGCAGCTGAGGGGTGAGCAGCAGTGAGCCCAAAGGACACCTGGAGCATCCCCTGGGCCACATGTATGTCCTGGTGATAGTGGATGGCAGCCAGCTGTGACACAGTCTGGGGGACCATGGGTCACCTCCTGGGCTCTACTGGGCAGTGATGGGAGAAAGAAAGGCCAGAGGATGTGCGGAAGACAAACAGGGTATTTTTTTTAAGGTTTTTTTTTCCTTTAATTAGCAAATTTCTTTTTATCCGCATTAAAAGAAAAAACCCATCCCCACACCCCCTACATGCCCACTGCTCCAGCTGCTGCAAGCGTTCAAAGGCAGAAAGTTGAGAGATGTTTAATGTCCCAGCTCAGGGGCAGCTCTGAGCCCACCCCACCTGGGTGTGTGCCGGGGTGCCAGGCCTCGGTACAGATATGGAAAAGGCAGGTGCAAATTAGGTGATGTGCTCTTGCCAGAACACCCAAAATCCCCCAGGAAAGCTGCAGCCCAACCCTCGGCCAGCAAATGCAGTGGTGGTGGAGGACATGGATGTGCCTTGAGAGGCAAACTGTGTCCCCAGGGCACTGCAGCCAGAATTGGGGTTTGTGCCACAGCTCAGCGATGGGGACACGACAGCAGAGAATCCACCACCCTGGGCACTGAATTTGGAAGCTATAAATAAGAGCACCCCACACTTTGGGGGACCCAGTGCTGATCCAGCATCCCAGCAAAGCTGAGTGCCTGAAAGCCCTGCCGTGGCCCCTGAGGTTCCCAGCGGCTCTGCCTTCACTGGAGCAAATCCCCAGCGAGCCCAATCTGCAGCATCCTGGGTGGCATTGGGGCAACAGGGAGGTGGTGAGGTGACAGAGGGGCCAGAAGAAAGGGAATGGTGCTGGGGGTCTTAGCTCAGCCCTTCCCCTGGTCACAAGGGTCACTGAGCTAAGAGCCCCTGTCACCTCTCCCTGCTATCACCACCTTCCCCCCCGAGCCCATTGTGCCATCCCCACCTCCATCCCTGCAGCTGCAGCCCTTATTTATGGGGAAGAGGTGGGGAAAGGTTTTTCTGGGGGTGCTCTGGCCCTTCTGCACCCCATCCCTTCTCAGCTGGCACAGCCCTGCCTGCATCACCCTTTGCCCACCCCCCTCAGCGCAACAGGAGGGGAAAGAGGGGAGGAGGATGGTGACGAAGAGCGGTCACATGAGCTCACTGCCTCTTAACACCAAGAGTCAAAGGGCAGTGCTGCCTTCCCTCCTCAGGACTGCAGCTGGAGACAGCTGCCTTTTTTGGGGATCCAGCAAGACGAGTGTGCTGTGAGTGCTGGAACACACTGGAGATGCTCCACGTCCCCAGCCCAGCCCTGGCAGAGGGGCGGCGCGTGGGGAGCGCAGGGCTGGGTGAGGAGGTGAGAGGGTGGGATGTGTGCGAGTGCCCGGGGGTCTGTGCACGGATTTTGGCAAGAGGTCCTTGAGGTTACATGATGCAGCATTTGTTCTTGTGGTTATGAGGGTCCTTAAATCGGAGTCTCTGCTTTGGTCGGTATTTTTCCAAGTATGTCAGCTGCTTGCTGTTGATGGCTCCTCTGCGCTTCCTGTGGGGACAGAAAAATGCCAGAGAAGTCAGAGGGGTGGCACGAGACCTCCCCACCTCAACCCCCCCTTGTCGGGGTGCTGAGCCCCCCTGCCTGGAGCAGGAAGGGATTTTGGAGGCTGAAGCCAGGTGCACCTTCCAGGGATGGAGACAGGCACTGACCCCAGCAGCCTTCCTCGCCCATCCACCCTTTGAGTCCCAGGACATGGAGAGCTGGGGAGGAAACGTGGGGCAGAGGTGGGGTGACTGCCAAAAGCCCCTCAGGGATGCTGCCAGCTGCTGCCCCAGCCTCCTGTGAAGGCACAAGGTTCTCCATGCCAACACCTTGTTTTCCCACTCCCAAAGGAGAGAAAAACAACCCTGGTGTCACAAAAAAAACCCAAAAACCCTGGGACATGCCAGATCTCTCCATTCCCTCAGAGAGGGACTTTCTGCCCCAACACCACAACACTGCTCCACTTACTGTCGGATGAACTGGATGGCATCCTCATACTTCATCCCACTCTCGATCAAGGCGAGCGCGACAAGGACGGGAGCGCTGAAAGGCAGAAGCAGTGGCTGTCACTCCCCAGTCACACAGTCCAGAGGCTGATACCCATCACTTAAAGTTCAAGGAGAAGCTCAGGTAGCAGATCCACTCCTTCAACACCTATTCCCACTATGTTTTCACAAAACCCTGCTCAAAGAGGGACTGCAAAAAGGAAGGAGAAGAACTGGCACAGTTGTCCCTCTCCTGCCTTTGTGGGGAGGTGGCAGCTGGGAAAAAACCCTGCTCAGAGGGGGGTTGGGGAAGGGAAGGAGGGGAGCTGGTATGGTTTTCACTCTCCTATGCTCATGAGGGGTGGCAGCTGGGGTGCTGGGCTCGGACTCACCGCCCCAGGCCAGCCACACAGTGCACAGCCACGCAGCAACCGGGGTCCTCGCAGAACTTGGTCTTCAACAAGTTGAGCCAATCTTCCACAATCTTGCTGGGAGGAGGCGCTCCATCATCAAATGGCCAATCCTGCAAGGTTGGGAAGAGAGAAACGCTGTCAAGTCTCTGGGGAAAACCTTTCAGGGGTTGTTTTTCACTCAGGGTGATGGTGTTTGGGGCCTCAGCTGCAGGGAGGTAGAAGAATGCCAGAACTGGGCACACAGCATAGCTTTGTGGGGATACAGGTGGTTTTGTGGCATCATCTGGCATACAGAATTCCCTCTATTGGGAATTCTGCTTTGGCTCAGGGTTTGAAGCCACACAAATCTAGGTCTGGAGTCTGTCCACCTCCTATAGACAGGTTCAGCCTTCACGAGCACCTGTAGGATCTGCAACATGGTCCCCATGACCTCCTGCCTTTGCAGACCAGGATGGCCACCCCATGCTCCATCCCCATCCAGATGACCTCCCTGAGCTTTGGGGTGAGGCAGTTCCCATCCTCCCCCCTGCCAGCTGCTAATTCCAGCACTCAGGAGCACACTGTGGGGATCTGAGCAAAGGTGGCTTGAAGATGGTTGAAATCTCAGGGCTTGATGCGGTGCTGAAATTCAGCTTCTTGTGACATATGGAGGGGAAGACCAAAAGAATGGTCTGGGGACCCACTAACACAGCCCTAGAAAGAGAGAGTCAAAGGGAAGGAGATCACTCCAAATCGGGCATTTTAAATACCAGCCTTCAGGAAAGGCTATAAGGGGACGATGAAAAAAATCCCATCTTCCTCTGACCTTCATCCTCCAGTTGCAGGGGTTCAAAATTGGAGCATGGTGAGGAAGTTGGTCAAATGGGTTCTGCATTTGATACCCCCCAGCCCTGGGCTCAGTTATGAGGGTTAAGTGTCCCAAAATAGGGATCCCTTTCCCAAAACAGATTTGTCAGGAGTGTGGCCACTGGCTATGCAGCACTGGAAGAGAGAGACAGGAAGGGCAGCATCACTTGGTGGCTTGGTGAGCCCCACGGGTGGGGGGCATCAGGCCCTAATCCTAGATTTTGAGGAGTGAGTCACTAAGCTGCTGTGCTGGAGTCACCCTTGGCATGAGATGGCAAAATAAGCTGCTTCACTTCAGTGTTTGAACAGGTGGTGTGGTTTCTGTTGGGATTTGATAGCAAAGGAGCACTCTGGGCTTCAGGGTATTTGTAGTGCCTGAGCCAGCCTCCCTGGCAGGCCTGTGCCTGTCCTGCAAGGCCATCTCCTCCTGCAAGGCCATGTCCTCCCTGCAGCCATGAGTGCAGGTCAGGGGCTCACACCAGGGATGACACAGCACACCAAAGAATCATCCTGTGATGGAATGGCTTGGGATGGAAGGCATCTTCAACTATCATCTAGTCCAACCCTCTGCCATGGCAGGGACATCTTCCACTATCCCAGGCTGCTGCAACCTGGCCATGAACACTTCCAGAGATGGGGCAGCCACAACTTCTCTGGGCAACCTGTGCCAGTGTCTCACCACTGTCATGATAATACCTTCTTCCTGATGTTTCATCTAAATCTGCTCTCTGTCAGTTTAAAGACATCCCCCCTTGTTCTATCACTATAGGCCTGTGTAAATAGTCCAGCTCTCCTGCAGCCCCCTTAGGGACTGGAAGGGGCCTTAAGGCTCCCCAGAGGCTTTTTTTTCTCCATATATAGACCTATATATGGTCTATATATAGAAGCATAGAATTGTTTAGGTTGGAAAAGCCCTCTAAGATCATCAAGATTAACCCAGCACTGCCAAGGCCACCACTAAACCATGTCTCCAAGTGCCACATCTACAGCTCTTTTAAACCCCTCCAGGGACAGGGGCTCGACCACTTCCCTGGGCAGGCTGTTACAATGCTTGACAACCCTTTCAGTGAAGAAATTTTTCCTAATATCCAATCTAAACCTCCCCTGGAGCAGCTGAAGGTCATTCCCTCCTGTCCTGTCGCTTATTACCTGTGAGAAGAGATCAACTCCCACCTGGCTACAACCTCCTTTCAGGGAGTTGTAGAGAGGATAAGATCTTCCCAAGCCTCCTTTTCTCCAGCCTAAACACCCTCAGCTGCTCCTCCTAAGACTTGTGCACCAAGATATATATTTATATGTCAAATAAATGTATCAGGATACAGATACAAAATACACCAAACTGTGTATACCAAATAAAAATATATACTATTATATATATAGCTCACAAATACATAGAGATTTGATATAATTATAGAGATACTTCTGTATCTGCAGAGATAGACCTATCTATAGAAAACCAGGTTATAGATACCTCTTGATTTACCTTATATAATTTCTATATGGTTATAGAAGCTTTTATATAGAAGCTTTTTAGTTTCTATACAGTATCTTGTAGTTTCTCCAACTCTCTATATAAAACATATCCTAGATATGTATCTCTCCACATAAGAGAGATATAAGAGATGTAAAGAGGTATAGAAACTCAGACTGGAGGCTCCAATTAGAAATGGGGTAAAATGCAGGATTTGGTGTGTAAGTGAGCAAATATGATCTCCAACATATGGATTCTATATATGTAGGAGAGTTCAATCTTACCAAGATATATCCTGTACAGACACAGATTGCATCTATATCTAGAGACATCTGCATCTGGAGGATCTGTATCTAGATAGCCACAGGATTATCCACCTATATCCGTGAGGATCTAAGACAGAGCCTCCTCTCTCTCTAGGACACACATTACATAGACAGAGCTATATAAAGAGGTCCTACACACAGAGGACCACCCCAGGAGACACAAGGCCCTTCCAAACTCTTCCCTAAATAATGAGCAGAGCCTCACTTCCCAGCTGGAGCTGAACTCCCTGGCAGGGCTATCACGCCTGACATCATCTCCAATTACTTATCAGCCAAGATACAGCCCAGGCAGCTGCAAGCTCTGCCTCTCCCAGCTTGCTGCCTGCTCCCTTTCACCCCCACCCCCAGCTGCACCAGCCAGCTGCTGGAAGAGCAAAAATCCCTCACACCACCCCCCAGGACAAGATAAGGCCGGGGGTAATGGGAACCACGCGCATCTTCCACGTGGGATCAGGCGCTCTCATCCCTGGATGTTTCAGAGCCTGAGCAACAGGCAGGGAAGGCAGCTGCCGACTCAGCCGGGTGACTCACAGTTTCGGCTGCGTGGGCAGCACTTCTCTTTTTAAAGCACCAGCCTCAGCGCAGCTCAGCTGGGCTTCCAGCTCTGCTCCTGCCTGAGCGTGATGCTGTGATGGGATACCGGGGTGTTTAACAGCCCCAGGGGATGAGATATTCAAGGGTGGTGTTGGGGCAGCCCCCGTGGTGCCCACCCTGCTGCCACCTACCATGACAGTGATGCCGTCCTTCTCCAGGGGGGTCTTGTCATAGGTCACTTCACACACTCGCACGACCGTGGTGGCACCGTATTTCTTCAGGTCCTGGGGAGGGGAGGAGAAGGAGGGGCGTGAACAGACTCTGCCAGATGCACTCCAATTAACCCCAGCACATCCAAGCCCTGCTATGAGCATGTGGAGCAGTACAGACCCTAAAACAGTGCTGTGCCCCTTCTCTGAACCCTTGACCCGTGGTCCATCCAGCCTGGCAGGCACAAGGAAACATGAAATCCCGGGACACCAAAGCCACGTGGCCTTTTGAACCAGCATCTTCATGACTCCTCAGAGTCACGAGTACCAATGGGGCCATTTATTTTTCAGCCCTGACAGCCACATCATCAGGGATTTTATATCCCAGGCAAAGAAACATGCCTGACATGGGAGCAAGTCCTCTGAAGGGGAAATTATTTGTGCCTGACGAGGTCACACTGCTGGTGCAGAAACGCATGGAGGCAGCTGGGGGGGAGTTGTAGCATGCCCCACCTGAGCTGAGCTCAGCATCTCACAGATGGCTCAAGGGCTCCTTCTCCACCTCGCTGCCGTATCTCAGCATCACTCTAACACGCTGCAGGCTCAGGCGTGGGACCTGGGATGCTTCCAGCATGGCTCGCTGCCCGGCGCGAGGATTGCCCCCGGATGACGTGCCCGGTGCGCCGGCCTCGCCGGGCACCATGAGATCATCCCCGCCAAGGATCCACCTCCTTTGTTCCCCAAGTGCGCTCACCAGACCGTGGTGAGCCCCACAGGCTCAGCAGCCTGGCCAAAAGTCTAAGAGACTGGAGGAAAGGGGAATTTTTCTCCCTTCCCACTGGTGTGGTCCCCATGGGCTTGTGTGCAGCGTGCAGAGCATGCGGTGGCTGTCCCCAAACCACAGCCACCTTCCTGTCACCCTGAGGCAGTGGCATTCACACAGCTGCTACCAGTGCTGGCTCTTCAGCACCAAGCTCTCCAGCACTACCTAACACACTCTGGGCATTAGAAATACGCTGGGATATTTGGGATGAAAAGCTGCTATTGAGGTGCTGGGAGGAGCAGGGCAGGTTGTATGCACCCATGTGCACTGTTCCAAAACCCTGTGACATGACGTACTAGTCGATCTGGCAGGGGATGCAACGGGAACGGGGAAACTCAGCTCCATCTCTACTGTGCCCAAACATCACACTTGGGGTCCTGAAAAACATCCCATCCAAAAAGATGGCAGCGATTGGACCGCTGTCCCAGGATGCCACCAGGGGCTGTGGTACCAAAGGGGACGTGCTGCCCTCTCACTGGCATCAGCTTTCAGCCCCACAAGATGCAACTGGACCCAGGTCCCCACCTTCCAGTCTCCCCTCCTTACCTCCAAGAAGGTGCTGAGCGTGGCATTGGTGGGGTTGTGGGTGATGAGGAACCTCATGTTTTTGTAGCAGACCTCCACGGGTGCAGGGCGGTTCATCCGGGCCATTGTGGGGACAGTGGGAAGGTGAGGTGGCGCTGACAGTGGCGGGGGAAAAACCCAAGAAAAGTGTGGTGTGGAGAGGCAAAAAAAAAAACCCAAACAAAAACCCAGCAACCCTTCTGCGCTTCAAAAATAAAAATAAAACAGGATCGAGAACTCAATATACAGACGTTGTGCAAATAATCCCAATTCCTGGGAGCGCGCCGGCTTCCTTGACACACCAAAAGCCCCCCAGGGGGGGAAAAAAGCCAGATGGGGGGAAAAATAATATTAATGATAATAATAATAATAATAATAATAATAATAATTAAAAAAAAAATCCCTTTGCTGTAGTGTTGGCGTCCTCTGTGTGTGTGCGACGGCGAGCGGCTGCTGCCTCCGGTGCCGCGTGCTCCCGGGCGCTCTCTAGAAAGGCCTCTGCATATGGGGGTGGTGGTGGCGGGAGGGTGACCCCCGTCACGTTACCCCATCGGGGTATGTGGAGTACTTGGGGGCGGCACGGGGGGCCGGGAGCCTACGGGGCGGCGTCGGCGGCGTCCGGCAGCGGTGCCTCGCTGGGGCGATCCATGCACGGGAGCCTTGAATGGTTGGGTCGGAGGGTCGGGGTGCTGGGCGAGACGAGGAGAGGCGGCCGGGGGGCTGCTTCACAGGGCGGGCTGCCGGGGGCTGCGGGGCTCACAGCTGCTCCTCAGCACCTCCATAAATCCCAGCGGGGAGCGAGGCTGCAGGGGAGAGAAAGCGAAACGTAGTGGTGAGAGTGTCCTCTTTCCCAAGGAAGTCTCTGCCCCGTGCGGGTGCCCCTGAAGGCACCATCACTTTCTACATCCCGGACGAGCATCCCTGACAAACCTCATCTTTACAGCAAACCAGAGATTAGAAAGCGAGGTGGTATTTAAAGCTAAAGCTGAAATGGCACTGGAAAGCCAGAGGGGGTAACTCACATTTCACCCACAGAACGGAAAAGCACACGGCAGGGAAGGCCTTGCTTCCATAAGCTACCCAACATCTGCTCCTGCTGGTGGATTTAAACACCCAGTCCACACCAAGCTGACCCCCCGACACCCATCCAGACCCCTCAGACCTCACCTTTGTGTCCCCAAAAAGCACGCTGAATATCTCCACCCCAAATGCACGCAGTGCCTGAAACCAGCTGCCGCTGCCGCTAATCGGCCACATGCTCCTGGCGCTGGGCTCATGTCCACCAAATGCACCTCTAATGCTCTTAGGAGAATTAAGCTGCCTGCAAATGAGCTATCTTGGGGAGGAGGGAGCAAGGAGGGGGTTGTGTGTGTGTGGTTTTGCCAGGGTTAATGATGGATGTGTCTCCCTGCCTGCTCATCCACATTCCCACACCGCCGGCACATCGCTCCCAGTAACAGAGCCTGGCCCCTCAACCCATGGCATCTTTGCTTTCAAGGATGGCAGTGGGAAGAATTAAAAAAGAAAATCAATTCCCACTGTGGAAATACCCAAATCCATGAGATTATGGGCCCAGTGGGGAGGCAAGGGCTCTGCCAGCCCCACTCAGAGCTGAGGGAAACCCAGCCAGAGCCTTCCCAGGTTGCTCGCCACTGGACTCTTGTTTTGAAGCTGGTCCTTCCCCCAGGTCAGAGGCTGCTTAGTGCCGGGTGGCCAGAGCCTCAAAATAGACCATAAGCACATAAGTAACCCGAGCCAGGCCAGCAGGCACCCCTTTGCCTCTCCTCACAGCAGCCAGAAACTTTCCCCTCTGGATTGTTTCACCCTTATGCAATGAGACAAGGTGGGAGCAGGGAGATGAGCTGAGCCCTGACCAGCTCATCACAGCACCTGGACGCTGACAATGGGTTCGTCCGGGCCCGAGCATCACTTAAAACACGTTTAACAGCTCCTGCTTCTCCAGTGGTACCCAGGAATGAAAAAGTTAAATAGCAAGAGGGAAAAAGCCAGGTGAGCTGTCAGGGGAAGCAGAGCTGCTCTGCTGAATGCGCCCAGTTTGGCTGCTAAAATCACGGACTCTTCCCAACAACCATGTCCCATCACACCTGACTCATTTTTTTTGCCCATAAAAAGGGGGATAATGCTATCTCAGAGTCCTGCAAGGATGTCCTGTAAAGTTCAAACCCTGCCTGGGCTGCAGGGGATGAGTGGACATCCGGGGGGAAGACTTGCCAGTCCCCACTGAGAAATCAGATTTTAGCAGCTGATGGAGGCTGGCAGCTTGGCTGAGGCACGGGAGTGAGGTGGGAGCTGCCTTCTTGCAGCATTTTAGGTGTGATTCAGAGCAGCTCAGCCCACAGATGATGCTGAATCCCCCAGGGTAGCTGATCCTCCCCACCTGGACCACAGCAGCTGGAATTTTTGCTCAAACCTTGCAATGATCCTGCAAGATGGGCTGGGAAACCTGCTCTCCCCACAGTGTTCACCATGCTTTTTCAGTGATGATCCCACCCATCACTTTTTTTGTGGGTTCTGCTTCTCCCCAAGATGATCTCACCACAGCTGGGTAAGAACCAATTTGGTATTTCTGGAGGGTAATTTTGGGCTGGTTTTGGCCATGGGGCTCCTACATGTCCAGCTGCCAATCTGCTGGCCAGCGCAACCACAAAAAGAGCCAGTAACTCAGTGAGTGAACGTTTCCCAAGGAAAACCTGCTGGCAATCCCCTCAGCAAGGTTAATCTTTTTCATTTTAAGGACAAGAGAGCTTAAAATCCTCCAAGGGGATGGGAGGTGGGAGAGATGGGCAGCCACATTTGCCTGCTCAAAGGGAAAAGCTGATGCAAAGTAGGAATTACCCCAAACCATCACCTTGAAAGCCCAGTTTCTCTGAAACAAAGGACCTGAGGAACTTCTGCTTTTACTTTTCATGCCATTGCTCTTCAGGTTTCCAGTGTGTTTAATGCCATCTATCCTAATGATTTGATCTGATCCTGATGATCAATCTGATTTTGTGCACCAGCAGCAGCAACGCATGAAGGAAAGCATCAAAAAACGAATTTTCTCCCTCCAAACAACCTCATATCTCGTTTCAACCAGCTGCCAGGGCCATTAATACAAACTGTGCCCATGTTTACCCGTGTCCTGGATTAAATCCCATCCGCTGAGCAACCCAGTGGGACTGGGAGCCCCTGTCATCATCCGAGTTCATGCTCCACAGGCGCTCCGGATCCCGGGCAATCTTTTATTGGTTTGTGTGTGCTCGCTGCCAGTAACGGAGGCTCACTGGGAACTGCCTGCCTACGAGAACAGCCAGTGCTCCTTTCCCACAAGGTCTCCTCTCCAGTGGAAGCGTTTCAAGTATTTTGGCAATCGCACGTCCCAGCAATTCAGCCCCGAAGCCCATAAATCCCTAATGGATATTCAATCACAAATCATCCCTGGCGTTTCAGGATGCGATGCTGATGTCCATATTAAGCATGGCAGAACAATGTGGAAAAGGGAATTTCAGCTAATATTAATAACCTGCCACGTGGAATATAAATCCTTCTGATTTGAGTGCTTTGGGGGATCTAGAAGCAGCATGTGAGGACACAGTGAACTAGGCCTGGATGAGGATGCTCAGCAATGCAGTGCTGGCCTGTCAGGCTCAAACTCATCTTGAGGCAGCCCAATGAAAGGAGGTTATAGCCAGGTGGGGGTTGGTCTCTTCTTCCATGTAACAAGATGAAACAGCCTCAAGTTGTGCCAGGGGAGGTTTAGATTTGGTATAAGGAAAAATTTCGTCACTAAAAGGCTTCCCAGGGAAGTAGTGGAATCAGTATCCCCTGAAGTGATCAAAAGGGGCATGGATGTGGCACATGGCTTAGTAGTGGACCTGGCAGTGCTAGGTTAACAGTTGATCTCAGAGATGTTTTCCAATTTTAATGATTCTATGATTTTTTCACCATGACTGTGGAAATTTCTGCTTCTTACACAAGAATTCTGCAGCCAAGAGCCCACTGAGGATCCAGTATGAACACACACTAGTGTGGCAAGAGAGCAACAAAGGATGCTGCTCTGGGGGATGGGGACCACTTGTCTTATACCCTCAAAGCTGAGGGGATCACAGGGCTCTCCCATATATTCCTTTGCAGTGTGGCAAAACCCTTACAAATGCCTTGGCCTCATCCCAAACATCCAGGGACTGAGTCTGCAACAGAGGGATTAGGCTGATCTTCCTCACGGTAACTTGATGGAAAATAAAGGTCAGATCTCCACCCAGGGAATGGGAGAGCTTGGTTGGAGTGGCCAGCAGATGCCTGACCCAACAGCTGTGCTGCTGGTACCCGGCTAGTGGGACACATGGTGAAGGCAGGTTTTCCTGAACACAGCACATCCCCAAGCAAAGGAAAAGGAAGCTTTGCAGAGCCAAAGTGTCGCTCCACATGGGCTTGAGTAGCGGGACTTGGAACAAAGGCTCTTACTCACCCAAACAATGTGTATCTCACCCGTATATAAATATAGCCTTCTTGGAGTGAGCACATCTCCTGTTCAAAGTTCACCTTCAGAGAAACCCAACAAAGCACCCAGCTACTTCACACTTTCTCAACCTCTCTCCTGCTTTCTGCTCACACAGCAAGACACCGACCAACCCTTTCCCCTTAAGGCTGATGAACTCCTGCTCTCCCTGCTCCCAACAAGCACTTCCATCACCCCAAAAACTGAATCCAAGTTTCTGAGTATTTCCAGTTATCATCATGCAGAGGTTTCTGCACACATCCATTGCCACTGACATGAGTGGAGCAAGTCTGTGAGGCTCAGCTGCACACATGAGATCTGTACCAGCAGAACCACCACTGTCACCAGCACAAGCAGCACCACCAGCATCAGAACTTTCACCAGTGTCACCACTGCCACCACCATTACTGCAACCAGAATCAGCAGCAGCACCGCTGTCATCACTGCCATCACAACCACCACAATGACCACTGCCACCAGCATCACCACTGCTATCAGCAGGAGCACCACTGCCACCAGCATCAGCAGCATCACCACCACCACTGCCACCATTCCAACCATTCCTACCAGTGTCACCACTGCCACCACTATGAGCAACACCACCACTGTCACCACGGGGACCCACCAGCACGAGCAGCACCATCACTGCCACCACTGCCGCAAGCACCACCACTTCCACCAGCACGAGCAGCATCGCTACTGCCACCATCGCCATCACTGCCAGGGAGGACAGGTTCTCAGGACACAGAGAGCCACAGCCCCGTCCCCAGCCAGTGGCTGCAGCTGGGACACAGCCAACAGGCTGAGGTTTCCTCCAGTTGCATCCGCACGGAAGGAAACGGGAAAGGTCCGAGAGGAGAGCGACGGAAACAAAACACCCGGCAGGAGCCGGCATCTGCAGGGAGAGGTGTAAGCAGCCACCAGCACGTCCTGCTCCAGGTGAAGAGCTGGACAGAGCAGACCAGATGTCCTGGAAAAGCCATGCTGGGTACCGTGGTGGCTGTGGGGTACCTGCTGCCAGGAGCGAAGCAGTGCCCAGCACCATCTGCCAGGGAAGCATCGTGGGGTTTTTCCTCCAAGGGGTTGTTTTTTAGGTTGTTTCTCTTGCTGCATGTGTTGTTTTCTGAGCAAAATGTGACAAGGAGGATTAAAAATGCACAGGTGCAGGAGGGAGAGTGATGGGGTGGGGGGCTCTTGGCAGCCCATGAAAACACACGTGCAAGATAAACCAGGTCATGCGTCTTTCCCCACATCCTTTTTAGTGTGCAGTAAACACTGGCTAATACGAAATTTTGCCAAAGAGAGCCGTGCAGCCCTTGATTTTACAGCTCCAGTTGGCCTTAAGTAGTTTGGTAGCATTTAGAGAGCAGGGAAAGATGCCAGCATGATGTTGGTGTGGATACTTGCAAGCAGGAGGCACCAGGAAAAGAGGGAGGAATGGGGAAGCTGAGGCAGCGAGCCAGGCAGACAGATAAAAGGAACAGCAGAGACTTCCCAGCACCGTGCAAGCTGGGAATGCACTGGAGGCACTGGTAACATGATCAACCCTTTCTTATCTTGTATTTGCACCTTTTGTCTTTGAAGAGAGGCTGAGGCACAGTGTGGAAAGTGTCCACAAAGGTCCTTTGAGAGTTGTT
Organism: Phainopepla nitens; assembly: GCA_013400175.1. NCBI lineage: Eukaryota > Metazoa > Chordata > Aves > Passeriformes > Bombycillidae > Phainopepla > Phainopepla nitens. Next base: position 221,552 of record VXBQ01000042.1, read on the forward strand.
TTTCCCTCTCACCCAGATTCCTAACCCCTAGACAAGGATCCTGTGCCCGAACTGGGATTCCTGTGATGCCACCAGTGTCAGGGCTGCCTGTCCTGTCCAGAGCTCATGGGGCAATGCCCTGGAGGAAACATG
>VXBQ01000042.1:221711-240003 GCA_013400175.1 Phainopepla nitens
ATGCTTCAAGCACCCCTACAACAGCCCCTTAGCTGGAATTTCAGCTTTTCCTTTCACATGCAGCCCCCAAGCAACTCAAATTTGAGCTCTCCATGGACAGCTTTTTAACCTAATTCCTACTTGTACCAGAAGAGATTCATCCATCAGAAGATCATAAAAACCACAAAAAGGCACTAAACCTTCTGCACTGTGGGGAAAAGAACCCCCCCTAACAGAGTCCCCCATCCATCCCCCCCACCCTGTCCCCAGCAGTGGACAACTCACAGGCAGCCACCGGTGGCCCTGCTCACAGCGAGATCCTGGTTTTATGATCCGGGATATCCCCTCCACTGCCTGCCCCCAGCAGCCACGAGGAGCTTGCAGCTGTGCTGCCGACGTCAGAGGCTTTTCCTGGCTTGGATTTGAAGGGAAAGGAGAAAAAAAAAAAAGAAAAAGAGGGGAGAGGAAGAGAGGCCAACTCCACGGGGAGAAGTAATAACAGGCTTGGGGCTGGCTGCCTCCCAAACCTGCAGAGGGTGTGCCCTAGAGGGTTTTTTTGGGGAGGGGTGAAAAGCTCAGTCATTTGGGGACGGATGGTCCCCACGCTCCGGTGCCCGATGCACAGGGAAGTCAAGCACCCTAAATACTGGGGGCCAGCTTCCCCCATCCTTCAGGGATTTCTTTTTGCCAGAAGAATCAGGAAGAAAAAGCAATTCTGTGTGTGACTGGGCATTTCCAGGCTTCAAGCCTTGTGTAACAGTATCTTGGGAAAGAAAAGAATCCCAAAGCAGCATCCTTGCCCTAAAACACACACCGGGGGCAAACTGACCCCAATGGTCCCCCCAAACAGGTGCCTCTGCCACGTGTCTCTACCACCCTGAAACTCTGGTGCAGCTGAACATCTGCCCAGCTTTTTTCTTGTCGTTTCTCACAGTATTTTGAGCGAATTTAATACTTGTGGCAGGTGGCAAAGTTTGAGGGTTGGGGTGCAGAATGATGCTTTTTTTGGGGGAAACACGAGAAACAGCAGCACACTCCTGGGAAGGGCAGGGAGGAGCTGCCGTGACCTCCCCTTTGAGGTACAGTTTGAGCCTGAGCCTGTGCCCACTAGACCTGAACTTTGCTATTTGCCATGTCCCTCCTCGGTGGTGGGATTCTGATGGGAAGTTGTCCCTACACTACCTGGTGTTACCTCGTCAGGCCACCAGCAGCCCTGACCCAAGGTCACCAGAGCCCTGTCTGCGTCACTCTTGCACAACCCCCAGTCCAGATGGGCTGCGGTGGCTTTGATGGAAGTTTGCTGATGATGAAGGGGGCTGCAGGGGACTCAAATTTACCCACAGGGTGGACTTTGACCTGCAGACAGTGTCGAAATAGTGCTCTGTGACATGCTGGGGAAGCAACAAGGACAGAACATGCTCTGCCTGTGATGTGTCGCATGGAAAGATCTCTGCTGGCATCAAGCTATGGTCAGGATTGTCCAGAGAAGGCAGGCTCTGGAGAAAGGCAGCTCTTCCAAGTCAATGGCACCAGATTTAGATGGTGTTTGTGGGTCTCAGCTTCCTCCACCATCCAGACCCTATGCTGCCTGGGGCTGTCCTCCCAAACCATCTCACTCTTGCTCTGCACTATTTGGTTTACACATTTCATCCCATGGAGACAGGGTCACACATATCATGACAGGCTGGGAGGTAGCAGCACCACCAGCCCCTTCCTTTGTGGGGGACACCCAAGCACTTCTGAAAGCAGCCACCAAGCCCATGGGGACAGTGCTGCATGGAAACCCCTGGGGCTGTCTCCTCCTCATCCTCCCCAGCCACAGCCACTGTCACTTTAACAGCAGAAACTGCCCCTTGAAATAGCCCCTCCAGGGATGTCTCTTTTCCAGCAGGATGGGACAGACATGCTGCATGTAGGTGAGAAGTGTCCCCTCAGAACTATCAACAGTACAGAGAGATCCTGGGGGAAACACAATTGAGTGTCAGCCAGGATAATCAAAAGCCATGGAGCAAGTGAAGGGAGATGGGAGAATAGGCTCCTGCTAGGTAGGATGTGGCAAGGTCTGGCAGTGCTATCAAGACCCCTCAGCATATCATGCTCCTGGCTCCTCCCGCTAAGCCCAGGTCCTGCAGAGATGGTTTTCCCTAAAATCCTCTTCCAGAAAACTCCTTAGCTCCAGTAAAAGAGCTCTGTGGTTGCCACAGGACAAGTGCTCTGCAAAAGCAACATGTCAACAAAGCTCTAGGGACAAAGGTGGGAACTTCCAAGCTGCCAGTTTTGGATGCATGGCTACAGCATTGCCTGATCCTGCACCCTCTCTGCTCCCCTGTACCCTCTCCTACCCTCGTGGACCCAGCCATGCTCAGCAACAGGGACAAAATCCTTTGCTCCTGCCGCCCTTGCGCAAAACCCCAGAGCTGTGCCAAGAGTTGTCCCCCACCCGTGGGAGCTCATAGAGCAAATGAAGGTGGTTTTCTTTCAAATAAAAGATCAAAGGGCATGAAATGCTGAAAGTCACAGCTGTTCTTGCTGGAGGGACATCAATGTCTCTACTCACTCTGCAGAACCTGCCTGGTGCATAAAGCACTGCCTCATGTCCTCAGCCCGATTTGCACCTTGTCCACATGGGAGATGGGGGACTGAACTGGAAGGAGGAGAACTGAGGATCAAGCATCACTTTGGAGGAAGGAGATTAAGGCAGTGAAGAGCTCAGATTGCTCAGGGTCTGCAAACCAGAATCACAGAATTGTAGAATCGATCAAGTTGGAAAGGATCTCCAAGCTCATCAAGTCCATCCTTCAACCAAGTACCATCCTGCTCATGGTTACATGAGTAACATGTCTACCCATTTTTGAACACTTTAGGGATGGTTTCCACCACTTCCCTGAGCAGCCCACTCCAGTGCTGAGTTGTACCTTCAGTGAAGAAACTCTTTCTGATAGCCAACCTGAACCTCCCTTGGTGCAACTTGAGGCTTTTTCCCAACTACAGAACTTCTGAAACTCAAAGCCTCTTGGAAATGCACCTTGCAGCTGGGCTCTGATGGGCATAAAAAGGTGAGGATGTGGCCGTGGCTCTTTCTCCAGCTCAGGAATTGGTGGCCAGAGAGACCTCACTGCAGGCTTTGAATGCATTAAAGAAAAGGTTGAAAAAAAAAAAAAAGATGGAAATATGGGCCTGTAGTGACAGTACAAAAAGCAACAGCTTTAAATTCAAAGAGGGCAGGTTCATATTGAACGTGAGGAAATTTGTTATGATGGGAGTGGTGACACACTGAAACAGGTTGTCCCAAGAAGCTGTGGCTGCCCCATCCCTGGAAGTGTTCAAGGCCAGGCTGGATGAGGCCTTGAGCAACATGGTTGCAATGGAAGATGTCTCTGTCCATGGCAGCACAGATGAAACTACATAATCTTTAAAGTCCTTTCCATCCCAAACCATTGCATAATTCTCTGAGTGCCTGATGGGTGGAGGTGGTTTGGTATCACCTTCCCCTGGGTTCTCCACATCAGCTCCCACCCAGCTTCCCACTTGCCTCTTCTTCAACTGGGGTTCAAACTGGATTCAAATTTAACCAAGGGATTAAAAAAACCTTGCTGGAACAGGACACTCTGAGAATTAGAAAAATGGGATGAAAAATCCTTTGGGCTGGAGCCCTACAATGCTGCAGCTTGGGATGTGGTCTTGGACTGCAAAAATGGGCTCTCCAATTACCATCCAGCCTCTCCCTTTTTGGGCTGCACACCAGAAGCAGAGAGCAGCTGCTGCAGCCCCAGATGAGCACATTTTAAATCACATCCATCACACAGAGATGCTCTGGCATGCCAAGACTGCTCCCAGCCACTGTTGGAGGCGAAATCAGCTAAAAAAAGATGGCAAACTATGCAGATCCTGGTGCTTCTTGAACTTAAATGAACTGTCTTTTGATACAGAAGATGAACAGTCATCCAATCCTGTTCCTGTCATTCACAGGAAGGATTTCCAGCAGTGGCTTTGTAAAAGCCAGCAAACGCCCTGGTATCTCAGGAAGGGAAATTGCAATGATTTGCATGAGCAAAAAGCTCATGTCAGAGCCACTGTGGGATGATGATACTTGGTGCTCTTCCCATCCTGTCAGGGAAAGCAAGGAGAAGGTCAAGCAGCACACCCAGCTGGCTTTGATGGACCATGCCCAGGTGATTTTGGAGATTACCGAAGGAGAAGGACCACATCATCAGGAGAATGGCAGGATGAGGAAGAAATCCACCCTATCTAGAGTGGAAACATCACGTCAACACCACAACAAGAGGGGATGCCACATCCCATGGAATGGTGCACCTAGGGAAAGCAAATCCAACAGTGGGATGTCACAACCTCAAAGCACCTTTCCAGACTGGTACCGCTCTTGGGACAACATGGAGGTGAAGTGGTCATCACCAAGTGTTTTTGGCGCTGGAGGAACCTGCAGTCAGCATCACTTCTCCCCAAAATGCCAAAAGGTTGGAAGGAGAGCGTCTGACTGCTCAGGAAGTGCCCAGAAAAGCTTACTTATGAGCATGCTTTGCCTTTGACTTTCTTTCATCTAGATTTTTGCATAAATCCGGCGCTGCCTTTAGGGAAATGCAAATTCCCTGGAGAAAGGGGAGTGTTTGAAGGTGCTGGCTGCTCTGACACGCCAGGCAAGGAAGCGATGCTTTTATCACCTGAAAATTAAATAAAGGCTGAGATGTGAAGCCTCCCCACCCTGCTAAGCAGGAAAACTTCCTCGGCTCCTACGGCCGGATCCAGCAGGGATGGGACAGGCAGGATGCAGCGTTTCATCCGTGCTCTGCACATCCTCCCCAGCCCCAGGGGTGAGCTTTAATGGCCTGGAGACACGCAAGCTGCTCTGGCTCCACTTGGTTTCTCGGCTCTGCTTCGCTCCCTGGCTCCTGGATGGTTTCTGAGGCATTCTGACACCCCGGCGTGGGTGGCATTTCCTAGCCACCCTCGCTGTGCTGGAGCAGGCTCTAATCAAGCTGAAAACCAAATGAACTTCCCTGGGTAAAGGAAGCTGCAAGTCCAAATTCATCATTTAGGATGAAGCCAACTGATGATAGTAAATGTTTCTGGGGATGCACACGCACGTGCTCTGCCTCTCAGCAGGGAAAAAAGGAAAACAGGTGAATGAAAAAGCAACACCAGTAACAAGCTCTCTGGGTTAAATATTGGCTTTGAGATCCATCCAGAATGGTCCCTGTCCCTCTGCTCCCAGGAGCACATAAGAGGGTTTCAGCCTGGGGAGGAAGCAGACAGATATTCCCTATTCTGTTGGCCAAGGGTGTATCCTGGGAGGGTTTTTCTCCATCTCTTTTTCACACTGCTTCCTAAAGAGCCAGGCTGCTGAAAACAGGAAACAAAATATTGAGGAATAACTATGGAGACTTTGCAGAACACCCAGTGCTGACTTAAGGCTCAATTAATTCCCCCATTGTAAGCTCCTTTGGTACAGAGAAAAAGCAAAATGAGGGCATTCCTAATAATATACCTGGCTCCGTGCTGAAATCCACACTATTTCAACTTTCCTAGAAGAAAAACCCTACAGGCACAGATGTGTACAGAGTACTCCAGCAGCCAGCACAAAGGACGTTTTGCTACTTCAAAAATAATTTAAATTTGGGATTGCACATGACAACCAACAGCAAAACCAGCCTGGCGTGGGCTGGAGCACAGTGGGACAGAGGGAGTAGAGACAAGGGGCACTGGAGATGCCACAGGACATGGAGCTCATCTGCTCCAGTGCAAAGTCAGCAGGTACTGGTTTGGCTCAGTTCTACCAGCACGAGGCCATCGTGACATCCATGGCCATCTTGGCAAAGGCACCATGGTGTTGATCTTGCCTTGGGGGAGTTAGAAAATAAATAAAAAAGTTTATTTTCAGCTTGATCTGTTCCCAGCTCCTCTCTCTACAAACAGGCAGCTGTACTGGCAGGGCACCGTGGGCAGCACTGGGACAGGCAGCCAAGGGTTGCTAAATGAGCACTGTAATTCAATGCCGAGGCACGGGGTGAAACTCTGCCGTGTGTTCCCACATGGGAATTTCTCTGGCATTTTCTTTTATCAGCTGGTCGATAAAACATCCCCATCCTGTTTCCAGATCTCCCGTAAGCGTCACTCGTCACACAGACGGAGCACATCCTCCCTGCTGTCATTAGCACGTCCTGGCTGGCATTTACGAGAAACGCAGCAGAGGGACTTCCCTCAAGCTCCACCAGATAGTGGCACCTGACAGACTGTGGGGACCTCAGCAAGAGACTTCCCTGAAAGGTCTCAAGGCTGGAAATGCCAACCAACCTCTCCCATGTAGCTGGACTCACAGCCTCTCTGCCTGAGCCTCGCAAGCCAGCAGGACTGTGGTGATCTGCATCTGGATGGGTGCACCCATGGAGCCATCACCTAACTCAGGCACAGAGGAACACCTGCCCCAAATCTGCTCCCAGGAGACTGGCACACTGTAGGAGTAGGAGCTTTTAGTTAACACTAAGCATTCAACTCTGAGCTCACCCACTTCTCCAGCAGGCAGGAGCGTCATTGCTGCCTCCAAAGCTGGTGACAACATCACCAACTCCTCACCAGGGGCACATCCCAGCCACCCTTCCAGCTCGCAGCCACAGCACCAAGGATGAGGAAGACTCACAGCATTCAGGACCAGTAGCGCACCCCTCTGATGCCAGGGCATTGATTAAACCCTGGTCTTCGACCTCTCCACTTCAACAAAACAAATAACAGCTCCATGAAATCTCCCCTAGCTTTAGCAGATACCAATTTTAGCCCAGCTGCCTGCATGACGCCTCTGCTGCATTTTTATGCCTAGCTTCAGGCAGACATTCTGATTTTTGTAATGCCTGAAGACAGTTGTGGGGAATACACAGCCATTTTTAAAGCAATGGCAAAAATAAATCAGTGTTTTAAAGGGAAACAGGGAGGGGAAAATAGCCTTGCTCTGGAAAAAAAAAATACTAGGATTTGCAGACAAAAAACCACTAACATGTAAGACACTCCTATTTTGACCCCCATCTCTGGGCCATGAAATCACAAAGCTGGACCATGGGCTGTCCCACTTGTCCACAGTTCACTGCCACTCTGTGCCTGATATCTTGGGGGAATGGAGTAAGGTTACATGGCTGTCCTGTGCAAAAGCTTTTTGCACATTTGTTGTCATTCAGATGGGTTTAAAAATCTGATTAGTTTTTTTTCAACTTTCATTTTTGCAAGTGATTTATCATGCCTCTACATTTTAGCAGAGAGCACTAAGGGGATGGAGGATGTTCAAGAGCAGCTCTAGGATATACAGAAGGTATTTCCATATCACATTAACCCAGCCTTGTACAATATGAGAATTTGAGACAAACTTTGTCTCCAAATCACGCCTTTTTCAATGAGTTCATTTTCAGGAAGCTGTCCCATCCACTAGCCTCAAAAAATGTCTCAGTCTCGCATCCATTAAACCAGATAAACAAGAGTTTATAAGTTCATAACTCGAACTGAAGTCAGAAAGTTTTGTCTTTCGTTTTCTAGAGCTGATTCACGGCCAGCCTGACCCGAAATGAGGGTTTGCTTCAAGTTTTTTGTCATTTCAGGGTTCATTTGCAGTTTAAAGTGATGCTCTCTTCTGCCTTAAGTTTCCTATGCTCTCATCCCAGCTCAGTGCTCGCACAGCTTCTCTCTGCACTTCCCAAACCTGTGTGGACACATTTTTCGAACTTGATTAAGTGAAATGTCCCTGGATTTGCTTCTTTGCCAGAAATTCAGAGGGATATCAAGCAAGGATTTTGGTCCTGGGGCTGCCCGAGCAATCACCTCTGATGCTCAAGCAGAGAGCACCACCTTGGACTTATTTTTATCTCTAGAAGACATTTGAGCTTTTCCCCTCTCTGCTACACCAGTACAACAATTGTGAGCATCCTTATTTCACTGAACCTGGCTGTATTTCTGGTCTGCAGAGTCAACAAGAGGAGCAGCCAGCTTTTTGGCTCCCTTGGAAACTCTGCAGTCCAAGAAAATCAGACGAAACATTTGAATGTGCTCAAGCTTGTTCGTCAACAGTCTGATTTCTGAGGGACCTGACCCTGCGCCCAGGCCGGCTGACGCTGCACCGACAGCAGTATTTTTGGGTCCTGTGTGGAATACTCCTGCAACAGTCCTGCTGCCAAGTGTTGCAAAAGTTCCCAGGCTGAGAAGCAGGATGTGAGGAGCATCCACTGCAGGTTCATGTGAGTTGCTAAAACATCTCAGCTCACCGGGCAAGGGTCAGAAGCGGGGAAGGATGTGCATCATGTCGACTACAATTTTATGAAAGCAACAAAACACCTCCAGAGGACTGTCTGACACCTCACATTGACTGCCACAGGAGAGCTGAGGTTGGAAGGGACCACATCTCCAAAGGGTGAAGCATCGCTGTGGGCATCTCACCACTGATGCCTTGGCACCCTCGTGGACACCCTGTAGATCAGATGGTCGCTGCAGTCACGCATTACCACCATGCCGTGATTGATGGATGAGATTCCTGGTCCCAGCTACTTGAACTGTGCTCCTGAGGAGATGTAGCATCTAAAGCACACTTCTAGAGTTAAAGGACATAATTTCCTCCCTTTGCCCTGCCCAAGGTCACTGAAGCAGACAGACCTGCATGGAGACACAGATCTCTCTTCCCAAATGCCCTCTCTCAGCTCCAGACAGCACCAAACTCTTTCACTAGGGTCCTTCAGAGACAGGAAATGCACCATCAACCCCAAAATGTGGTGATCACTCTGGATCCTCCAAAGAGGCTCATCCACAAAGCCCATCCGAGGCGTGATGCCCTGTCATGGCCCAGGATGAGCCATCTGGCTGAGTCTGCAAGGTGGAAAGTTCAAGTGGCGGCTGTTTATTTGGCTTTGCAGAGAGCAGTCGCCCAGGCTGAACGTGGGCCAAGCACCTTCCCATGGCAGGAAGCTGCTGGAGTCTTTAAATAACCACCAGTGGTCAGGGCTTTGGTTTGCAGCTTCTCTGGATGGAAAACCATCCCTCACTCTGTGTCTGCTCCAGCTCTCTCCTGGGTGTAAATGTCAACAGTTGTCTCATTACCTCCTAAGTCTTCATGTCCATATCCACCAGCCCCATGTGGAAGCTTGACAGAAGCAGGAAAAGTTCTCTAAGCACAGGCATAAAAACACATGTGGGCTTGTCACCCCTTGTGAAAGATGAATTTTATGTTCTATAGTCAAAGCTTCCCTTTGCTTTTGTGTAAATTTGTATTTCCTTGGGGCTCTCCTCACCCTCCCCATCCTACTTTAAGGTCTACACACATCTCCTCACACTCCAACACAGAACTGCACCACTGTAAGTGCTCCCCACCTACCTGTAGCCAGGTTGGTGCATTACCAGTCCTAAGGATTAAAATCAAGAATAAAATTCTTCCTCTGGGGCAAGCAGAAAATGCCAATATCCTTCCACAAAGGCTTTGCTGAAGTATTTCCCTGGGGTACTTGAAATCAGAAATCTTGCCAAGAACCTGGGTAGAATGGGTCACCCAGCAAATCCTGATTTACTGATGGAAAGTTCCTAAAAGCTGTTTTACTGGGAAGTCTGGATACATTGGGATTTTGGCTTATCAGGACTTTGGGGAACAGAAATGAATTTTTTTTTACCTATAGCTGTTGTTAACATATTAACCTAAAATGATGACTGGTGAGAGGAAGCTCTGTAAATAAGCAAAATAACATTTTAGAGCTGGAAAACAAGACCTTGTCCTGACCTCCTTTCTTGGGCAGATTCACTGGCGCACAGCAAACCAGTATTTTATTTTAAACTGTGCTTGTAAAAAGTTAAAAAAAGCTGCTTCCTTGACACTTAAGTCAGGTAAGGACACAGCAGGCCAATCTGCCATATAAATAAGCCTGCTCTTGTATACACATGTGTTTTAAAATAAGCTTATGAAATGTAAACACATAGGCTTTAACAAAAAATAATTCAGCCTCACTGAAACCATTTAAGTGGGACTGAGCCGGGCTTCAGAGATCTGCATAGGGCATACTAACTTTGACCCAAAAACCCCTCAGAGACAAATAAAACACTCTCATAAACATGCAAAAAGGAGCAAAATTCAGTATTTTTCTGAAGGCTCATCCCTAGAGATGCATTTCTGCCTTGGCTATAGGAAGAAGAGATTGGGGTGGGGGAAGAGCTTCTTCCAACCTATGTGAGCACGTTCCACACTGCCTGCATTCTTTGTACCACTGAGGTGGGCAATTTTTCTATTTGTCCCTAGCCTGTATGCCCCAGGAGAGGAGCCAACCACCAAGAAACTTGGTCTTTAAAAATAAAACACAGCCTCAGCTTCAGAGGGGCAGGTGCAAAGGGAAAAACTACTTTTAACCCTCATTCTGCAAGAGGGGAATGCTGGGACCCCTCTGAGTGGTGCTTGTCTGAGTTGAGAAGATTTATTTGGAGTCGATGGAAGCATCTGACTGGTGGTTAATCCTGGTGCTGGGCACTGGGGCTGGGGAAGTGGACATCAAAGCATTCCTGCATCTGCTGGGGAAATGGGAGAGGCGGCAGACAGGGCTCTGCCTCCTCCCTGTGTGGCTGCTGGGGTGACAGGTGGCACAAACCAGAGCTTGGGGCTCTCCAGGACCCAGAAAAGCTGTCTAGATGTCTGAGCAACCCCCTGAGGATGATCTTCCCCCTCGATTTGCTGGGTTTCCATCCTGCTGCAATCACAAACATGAGAAGATGCTCCAGCCCTCTAATCATTTTTGTGGTCTCCTCTGGATCCACTCTGACAGGTCCATGTCTTTCTCGTACTGAGGACCCCAGACCAGGGCACAGCTCTCCAGATGGGGTCTCACAAGGGCACATTCCATGATTCTACGAAGATGAGCTCCCAGCAAGCTCACGAGACCAGTGGCTGGCATCCCTAGATCCATCCACCCTGGGATCCATGGTGGATGCTTTTCCTACCATTGATAGAGGATGGTTCCAACCTCTCATGAGCTGGTTCGGCAGCAATTCAAGATTTAGCATCTGGCCTGGAGATGAAGAGCACATTAAGGATTTAGCAGGACCTGACAGCTCATAAAGGGTGGCTAAGGTAACTTTGTCAAAGGCTGGCATTCAGGACTTCTCCATCCAAGGAGCCAAACAGCCTCCAGCAAGCTGTCTCGGGGGAGTCCTGGGTACACTGCATAAATCTCCAACCTTATTAAAGCTCCAAAGACCACAGAATCCAGCTTCTGACCTTCTCTGGAGCAGAAAATGACAAAACATTTCCTGTTATTTATAGAAGCTGGAGAGCCTGATGGGAAAACCCCACTTGTGAAACGTGGGCTGCTTGCCACGGCTGCACTCAGGGAACGGTCAAGCTGCTCTGAACTCCAGCCTGGATGGACCATTTCATCTCTGGGGCCACTTCAGCCTGGGCAAGACCATGTCCAGAGGCTGCGCAAGAGAAACAGGCAAATGGATCTTGCTCCCTTTAGCCCTTCCAGGTCATGTTTGCATGGCCCAACTCGAATTAGACAAGGCTAAGCATCACAGAGAGGCGGCTTCATCTGTGGGCTACAGGCACATGGCCACCCTTGAGGAGCACAGTTAACCTCTATGAGGCTCCACCTGGATGTTGCTGACCTCACCTAGGAGGCAACTGTCAGCTTTTTAGGAAAACTGAGGAAAGGGCATAGCCCCTTTGCCCATGTCCACTAGGTGCCACCCCTCTCTTTAAAGCACGGCAGGACAAGAACTGGCAGGTTTATTCCACCACTCTGGCACGCTTGGAAGGTGCTTTCCAGCACGTTCAGTCACGCAGTGCAGGAAACCTCACAGCCCAAGGGGAGCTCTTCCTGCACCGGGACGGGCTGTGCTGCTGGGAGCCTCCCAGCACCGGCCCTGCTGGAGAGGAGCATTTGCTGTCAGGCTGTCGAGGAGGATTCCCAAAGCCTCTGTCTTGGGCCGGTGCCAAGGCGGGTGTTCTGCTCGCTCCCAGGCCGAGGGAAGCAAGCTGCTCAACATGCAGGGCTGTGAGATGCTGTGAAGGAACTCGCCAGCCATGAGACGAGCAGCCGGCTCTGGAGCTGCCACGATGGTGGCTGAAAGGCTGCGATGGCACCCAGGGACATGCACTCACCACTGCCCTGCCACAGTCAAAAATAAGCCACTGGGCTGAAGGTAGGGTGCCAGTGAGTGTCATCAGTGTCAATGCAGCAGTGAACAGCTGCTGGGATTTAGGACCACGCTGGGAACAGCACAGGTCACACTCCGGAACCTCAACTTCATCGTGAAGCTTCGGCTCCTGTCCAGGTAATGATGCCTTGTGTAGGATTCAGCTTGAGAGCAGAAACCTGAATTTAAGGACCCAGGAGCCTCATTAGAGTCATCACAAAAATCACAGAATGTTTTGGGTTGGAAAGGAATTTCAAATGTTGTCTAGCCCAACAATACTTAGTCCTGCAAGGAGCAAGGAGACCTTCCAGTAGATCAGGAGACCATTTTAGTCACCTGGTCCCAGGCTTCTTGACAGGCTCCTCCTGTCCTTCTCTGCTACAGCTCTGCTGTTGGTGAATCTGTGTGGTCCCATGGCCAGTGTGGGAGACTGAGACCCTGACACATCTTATCCTCAACAACAAAACCCCAAACCAGAGCCATGGCCAAGCCCTAGGCCCATCTCCAAAGAGCTCAGACAGATCTTCTCCCAGGGAGATCTTGGCTCCTGTGATGGACAAGTTCCTTCTAAACATCCTCAGGCAGTTTGCCTGTAAGTCCAATTAATAACACTGTATTTTGTCAACAAAGTCGGGTCAGCAGCAATTCATAGACTTCACGCTGGTTAACCTTTTCCCACCAAACAAGCCCAGGGATATTTTGACTCTCTGCCCTTGAGAAGTTTATTTGTGTAGGATCCATCCACTTACCAGCTTCCGGCAATGAAAAGACACACAAGGAGCATAACTGCTTTCTAATAGTTGGGGAAAGCCTTGATGGCTGCGTCCAGGGCTCCCCAGCACTGGCACTAGAAAAGCAGAGCACTTGCCAAAGCCACCTGAGAGAATTCAAGAGGCTTGTAATTAGCCTGGGAGTGAAATCAGAATGAGTGCAACAGCCTGACCATTGCCCCCAGATGCAACAAGATCTTCTGTGGAGAATGTGGAAGTGTTCTACTTGCTGGAGGCAAAATGCATGGACTGGGATTGTGGAATATTGAAAGAAGACTCAAGAGAGAAGGAACGTCAGAGAAAGCCATCCACGCTTTCAGCCTTGTCCATATGCCACCACCCAGGAGGAGATGACTCAACACCAAACCAGTTCAAGCTTCCCCAGTGCTTTTCACTGCCCAGGACCACATCTCATCATCTGATGCGCACAGGATTTTGAAGCAAAAACAGATGAGTGGGATCAAGGAAAAAGCTACCTTAGCCTTGGCCTAGTGAGGATTTTATGCCTCTTAGAAGAAGAAGGACCAAGGAGAAAGATTTATCAACTTCCTCCTGAGATGTGTGGGATGCATCTCTCAGCCCAGGATCACAGGCTGCTGCAGCTTACAGGCTGTTTCAGCTCCAGGTAGCCCAGAAATCGTGACTCAAAAGGATTGGCCAAAAGGGATTCAACTTGAGCCTCCCTCACTGCCTGGGCTCTCCTGGCAAATGATTAACAGATGCTGCAGTGGCTGGCGAGCTCTTCACCCAGACAGAACAGCATCTGGCAGGCCCATTACTGCCTTGTGTGGTGGGTGTGCCCTGGAGAGCCTGGAGATTTATTGCCCAGATATAAAGTGACTGAGCTCTGTCGGAGGAACACTGAGGGAAAAGCAGAATTTCTTCATAAAAGAGCCTGCTTATCACAATTTCAATTATTTACACATGAATGGGAGGCCAGGAGGGCAAAGACACCCCAGGGTGATATGGGGAGGTGACACAGTGCTGGCTCCAGTGGGTGCTCTCAGCTGGAGGAAGGTGTCTGGTTCAGTGAAGGAATGGCCATCCCAAAAGGGGTAGGGAAAGCTGTGCCTTTTAACAGCAGTTGGGTTATTTTCTTCAGCACATTCCTCTCCCTCCAGTAATCTTGTGGGAGCCTGGAAAGATGGGTTGTGAAATGCAATTTCTCCCTGCCGGCAGCTCTGTGGGGATGCCAGGAGCCAGAGCAGCTTTGAATGGAGGCAGGACCAGTGTCCATCACGCTGCAAACATGACACACTCATAATTAAACTGGGAGGTGAGGAGAAAGCCTTTCCTATACCTCCTCCCTGGCCTGGCTTGTCCCTGCATCAGGATGGACTCAAGAGTGTCTCAGACTGGGGCAAAGGCGTGCTCATGGTGATGCAATATTTACCTGCTGAGATCTGCGTGAGATCACGCATTTGCATCACTTTGAAGTATTTGCTCAGGGACAGAGAGTAAAATCCTTCAGGTTTCAGCGCAAATCCCAGTTTGCAGCAGTAACAGGGAGAAGAGCACAGTGGGATGCACTGGCTCCTGGGTGGCTATTCCAGGCCACACGGGTCTTTACGTGGTGCTGGAAATCTCAGTCCATCCCATGGATGGGCAGAACACTGGGCTGCATCTGGCAGCAGTTTGAGAGGACACTGGTCACAGCCACGTGCTGGGCTGAGCCGTGTACGCCGTGGCGTGTCTGTGTGATGTGCCTTCATCCACCTCTGCTTTCAATTAAAGCCACTAATGATTTTAGCAAGAAAGGACTGAACCAAGTGCATCCCTGGCAGGCTTGCTAACGCTGGCCAGATGTGCTGCTCCCGGCAGGTGCCACAGTGGTTACAAGTGTGCAGGTGGCTTTGCAGGGTGAAAGTAAGGAGGGAAAAAAAAAAAAAAAAAGTTATGGGTCATTGCCATCAAACCACATCTTCCAGACTCAGAAAAATTGAATGGAGCCAGTCCTGGATGCTTTGCGGTCTGGGCTTGGGTGAGGCCCCAGGGCTGTAATGGTTTTATTTAGGGCATGCAATAACCTTTGGCTCCTATTGTATTTGGGTTTGCCAGAAAGGCAGTTGGTCTGGCTGGATTAAAGCTGGCGGTAATTACATGCCAATGCCTCCTCTGTAGCGAGGAAGGGCGAAACCTAAAAAGAAAACCACATGTGCATCCCCCCTATTTGCCACTTCATGTGGGGATACCCTTTAACCTCCCACGAGCAGAAATCCAGCTCATGCCCAGCATTAACACTTTGGAAAGTTATTGACAATGCAGTCCAAAAAGGAGGAGAGATGTGGGAATGCTCCTGGTGTCAAAATGCATTTCGTAAGCGACCAGACTCATCCCCTGAAGGACACCCTCTGCCTGGCCCAGCCAACAACCCACCCAGCAGCCTTCCAGCCTTCCCTGCTTCCCCCACTGAACGAGCCAAACACAAACCAGATGCTTCAAAACGCCTGCTTGAAGACATTCCCTTTCATCTGGTAATTGCTGCTTCCGAGGCAAAAGATCTTAAGTGGTCCTCGAACCCTCTTGAATGACCCAGGCACCTATTTTTGTCCCTTCTGGGCTTCTGAGCATCTCTGGCTTTGGCATCTGAGCCATCCTGCCGCTCCTCATCCCCTCTTCCCAGCAGCTGATGGCCAGTCCCAGCCTCCTCTGCAGCATTTGCATCCTGAGGACTGGTTTATTGCCACCCACTTGCCAGCAGCCACGTGCAATGCAATCCCACTATACAGGGTGCCATGATGCCACTGAGATGGGCACCACTGCTCCCCCAGCATCAGATGGGCATGGTGCAGGAGAAGTCAGGCCAGGGGATGCAAAAATGAGGTGCAGAAAGCAAAACTAAGATGCTATTTGCAGTGATGGCAGTGATAACAGCTCCATCTAAAACTACAGCAGGAGGAAATCCACACCCCCTCCCAAATCTGATCTACACAAGCCTAAACTTAAATGAGGTACATCTACATTGAGGATTTTCTCTTGTCATCTTCATTCACTGCATTTTTAGCTTTGACAAATAAACAGCCAGTCCTCAAACCTCAGGCTCTTTATTGCTTGTGGTTCCTTCCCCTTCATTTCTAAGAAATTAATATCAGGAGGAGAAGGTTGCAAAACACACACTGACCTCTCCTTTAAATACAGTGAGAAATCAAATAAACAGGGAGAGAGGAACAAGGAAGATGGACTGCAGGCAGAAAATGCCCAGCTGTACCCACTCTGAGTGCTGGAGGCTGTGGATGCTGATTTAGGCAGTGAGAAAACATGATGCACAAAGCAAACCCAGCGATGAGTGCAGGATGTGATGCACTCCCCTGCTGGAGCTGCAGCTGTGGAGGAGCCCACAGGCTGCTCAGAGAAGATTCAGGAGGGGAAGTTAATGCCCAACGTGATGTGCTAAACAACCATGGCCTGGAGGAGAGGAGCTAGGGGTCAAAAATCACTTATTGTGTAAAGATGCGATGGGGTCTGCTGGTTTCCTCCTGGTATCTGCTGCTGATGCTCAGTGCCCCATCAGCATCACTCTCCCTGACAGTGGAGATGAGTGTTAGTGGGAATTGTGTTACACCAGCCCAGCAGCTTCAGTGAAAATCAGGAGATGAGAATAATCCTGCTAATAACCGCAGAGGCCAGCTCCTCCTCGATGATGCCAATTTACGCCTGGTTTAACGAGGGCACAGAATGATGGAAGGACACTGCAGGGGAATATAAAATCCTGCCTCAAATGGACACATGCTGGTGCAGTTTAGATCAGGCAGAATGAAATAAAGAAAAAAAACTGGTTCTTAACTAAAGGGAAACTTGGAGGAAATAAGGAGCTGGTGGGTGATGGCACCTGGAGCATCCTTCCTTCCATCAAAGGTACCAGTCAAGTTCTGCCTGCCAAGGAGAAGGCAGGGGTCTAAATTGGGATGGATAAGCCAGCATCTCAGCATCACCAGGAATAAGCACAGAGCTCCCAAAGAAAGCACATAAAAGGCAAAGAAAACCCATGGCAAAGATGCAGCAGTGAAAAATTTATCATCCTGGAGGGAAAGCAAACACCCTGCAGCTCTTCCCATACCATCCTGGATGGTCCAACACCTCCAAAAGAGGGCTAGTGGTAAGGAGCCATGTGTGTATTTCGACCTGATTAACTTTCACATTTTAAATCCACTTCAGCCTTTGAGCAAAGTGCCTGGCACAGCTGTGCATGGGAAATGTCTGCTCCACAACACCAGGGCTGAGATTAGCACAGGCAGGAACACAAGCCCTGGCAGTACCAGAAAGAAGGAGAGGTGCTACTGAAGGCTGCACCAGGAAAAAAAAAAAAAAAGCTAATTTTCTGCCAAAATGGCATTTGCATTGCAAAAGTGAAGTGTGCTAATGAAATTAGATAATGGTTTCAAATCAGAGAGCCTTTGTCAGTGGTGAGGATGGTTGGGGCTGTCCTTCTGCGGGCTGGGAACACCCAGTGAGGATGTGGAGAGACAGCATGATGGATTTTCCTTTTCAATGGGTGAGCTGCATATTAAGTTGCTGGGGCTGTCTCCACTGCAGGAATGAGGAAGCCAAGATGCCCTTACACCCCATCCAGCCATGCTCCACCAGGACCTCTGGGGTTATTTAGGTTGGCAGACCCACGGCACTTGGTAGAGCCTGCCAGAGAATAAATACCAGAGCAGGGAAAGGAGCCATCCAAGCTAAAAGCCAGTGCGGGTACAAGAAGAACAAGGCCAAATGGGTAGGAGTCATCCACAAATAAATTTAAGCTGGAAATGAGAGCAGTTTGTATCCGTGCGAGCAGCAAGGCTCTGGCAACAGCTTTCCCAGAGGACTTGCCAGGGTCAAACAGCTCATTAGTTTTAAGAAGGAAGCTGGCAGGGGGTTTGTGTCACGGCTGCTTGTAACAGCAGAGGGGGGGGACCAGCCAAAAACTGGTGGTGGCCCTGGGGCTGCCTTCAGCTGGCCATGGGTCTGCAGCCACAGCCCACATCCCACCTGCGCTCGTGGGATACGGAGGGATGCAACCGCATCTGCTCGCTCTCGGAGAGAGAGGGAAGCTGCATGGGGAGGAACATAAAAACCACACAGCTCCGTTTTTCCAGCTGACAGGAGTTTAAACACGGGCTGGGAATTGGGCTCAGGGCCCTGTGTGAAATTCAGCTTGGCTTGTCTTGAGACAGCAGCTCGACTCCCCGAGCACCCTACGAGCATTTCAGTAATAGCAGGGGGAATCAGACCTACTTGTCAAGCATGTTGCTATTTGTGCAAATGCTCTGTACCGGAGGGAAGCTTGAAGAACAAGTCCCCTTTTTATAGTGTGTTGGATGCTGGCAGTGAGCCCGCAAATTAAAAGGAATTCAGAGAGGAGCAACAACAGCAATAACAACAACAACAACAACAACAACAACAAG
>VXBQ01000042.1:247376-274189 GCA_013400175.1 Phainopepla nitens
GGGGCAGTGGGAGTGGGCGGGGTCAAGGGGGT
The DNA here is from genome assembly GCA_013400175.1 of Phainopepla nitens. Taxonomy (NCBI): domain Eukaryota; kingdom Metazoa; phylum Chordata; class Aves; order Passeriformes; family Bombycillidae; genus Phainopepla; species Phainopepla nitens. Next base: position 247,409 of record VXBQ01000042.1, read on the forward strand.
GAAGGGAGTGTGAGGGAAGGGGAAAAGGAAAGAGAGAAAGAAATGGAACGAGAGGCGCTGGAGCACTTCTACTGTGGAAACAGGCTGGGAGAGCTGGCGTTGTTCAGCCGGGAGAACAGAAAGCTCCGCAGGGAATTTAGAGCCCCTTCCGATGTCTAAAGGGTCTCCAAGAGAGCTGGAGAGGGATTTTGGACAAAGGGCTGGAGTGACAGGAGAAGTAAGAATTGCTTTAAACTGCAGAGGGCAGGTTTAGATGGGATATTAGGAAAAATCTCTTCTCTGTGAGGGTGGTGAGGCACTAGGACACATTACCCAGAGAAGCCGTGACTGCCCCATCCGTGGAAGTGTTCAAGGCCAGGTTGGATGGGGCTTGGAGCACCCTGGGACAGTGGAAGGTGTCCCTGCCCATGGCAGGGGGTGGAACTGGATGACCTTTAAGGTTGCTTCCAACCCCAAATACTCTGTTATTCTAAGAAGAAGAAAATGAAGATGAGGAGGAGGAAGAAGAGGAAGAAGAAAGAAGAGGGTGATGACAAGGAGGAAGAGGAGGAAGAAAAGAAGAAATAGGAAAGAAGAGGAGGAAGAAAGAAGATAAAAATGAAAAAAGTGATGAGAAAGAGGAAGAGGAGAAAGAAGAGGAAGAAGGAAGAGGGAGAAGAAGGATGAAGGAGAAGAAGAAGAAAAAAGATGGAGAAAACAAAGATGAAAAAGAGGAAGCTGACGAAGACAAAGAAGCACCTGGGGGCAGAGTCAAGGGGGGACAGCACAAGCCTGGGCTCAGTGCAGCAGTGTCCCCTGTCCTCTGGGAGGAGATGCCCTTAGTCCCCTGACCAATGAAGGGAGGAGGCTGCCCATTCCTGAGGCTGTGCAGGATATATTTAACATCTCCTATTAGTGGTTCTGAGTACGTGTGAGGCACAGGGGTCACCCAGCATGTCACGGACTCAAGCTGGCACAATTCAGGAGCTGCTGTCACTTTATAGCCAAGGTCCTCGCCTCAAGTTGTCAGCCTTCGTGTCTACAACCCATGTTTAGATCTGTGGTGTAAAGAACCACCATAAATTCAAAGGAACAGGAGCAGAGCACCTGACACCTTTGCAAGTTTTCGTTTATTTCTGACTTGTCGAGGACTCTCTTAGCAGAAGTCACTGCAGAGGCAGATAAGGGCTTCAAAAAATGAAAAGAATAATAGGGAGCTTGGGGTTACAGGCACAGAGGGATGAGGTTATTCCTCAGGAGATACAAACATGTAGAGATGAATATCAAGAGATCCTCAGATGTTATTACATTTTAAGGATATTTTTACCTCTTTCCTGAAAGGCACTAAACTGGTGTCCTCTAAACCAGAATGGTCTGAGAGTGCTTTATGTTTCTGAGAACATTGTTCAAAGTATGCAGTCCTCCTCTCTGGTTAAGGGATGACCTGGAAGCACAGATCATAGAATATCCTCAGTTGGAATTGACCCACAAGGATCATCGAGTTCAACTCATGGCCCTGCAGAGGACAACCCCAAAAAGTCACACCTGAGAGTGTTGTCTAAATGCTTCTTGAACTCTGTCAGGCTTGGTGCTGTGACCACTTCCCTGGGGATCCCGTTCCATTGCTCAGCCACCATCTGGATGAAGAACCTTCCCCAAATATCCAACCTAAACCTTCCCTGACTCGGCTTCAGGCTGTTAAAAACACAGCCTTGACATCCCAATCTGTTAGGACTTACAGCAACTCCTCCAGCAGGACTTCAGAAGGGCTGGTTTGGCATATGACTGTTTCAAAAGAATAAAGGAAATAAGGAAAATTTACCAAAGTTTCTTAACACCATGAATCTTATGCAACTACAGCGTTATATGTGTAAATGTATAAAAGGGATCCTTGGATAAAAACTTTGGAATCTGTTGATTGATTTCAAAGGATATTCAAGACATTTGGTGTCTGCAAGTTTGAAACGCACCTCTGAATGAAAGGGATTTTCATTCTCTCCTTCCCCTTCCCCTCTCAACGCAGAGCATAAGTTTAACCTTGGTTAGGCATCAGCAAATTCACACCTTGCAAAGAAGTCTGGTGAGAACAGAAAAAAACTCTGTGACTTCTCTTGCTATTGACATTTAGATTCTGCTGTCTGACTCCCTGCTACTTTTTCGAAGTGAGAAAATTATCTGTTTTTCACATCAATGTTTTTTTAGTGAAAACCCAGAGCGTGACTTTTGGTGGTGCTAAAATCAGTCTGGCAAAGCCCAGGGACAGCTCTGGAGGGCAGAGGTCCCCCTGCTGACACTGGTGATGGTGAGACCCGCGGAGAAGTCTGCCTGTGACTACTTTCTTTAAAAGCCAAAAAACCTGAGAACTGAAACAAACAACAAGTCCAAAGAAAAATGTCGCAGTTGCTGCATTTGGTTGGGTATTTTTGGTCAAATCTTTTCTTATTAGAACAGCATGATGCCTTTCCCTTCCACGGGGATTCCCAGGCATGAGGGAATATGTTTGTTTTTCTGCATCCTTTATTGTTTGTAAAAACGACAGACCCGCCTTTCTCTCAGACACAGCAAATGTCAGTAATCTGGTTTTTATTTAGAGGAGAACCTGAGAGCGGTGGTTGGCAAAGCCGTCCTTTTGCTTCCCATCTGAAATCTCACATGGCAAATTGTAGCGCTCGAGCACAACCTCAGCTTGACAGCTCTGGCAGAAGAAAAAGGGCCAACAGCATGAGGCTCCACCACATTCCCTCAGAAGTGCTGTCAAACCCAGCTTGATCCCTCTTGCATGGGTGAAGCTGAAGGCTTGCTGTGCCTGGGAGTGTTGCTTCTTGGCCAGGGGTGTAAATTCATACCACTTTGGCTGATGCTCTTGGTCACCACAGAATCAGAGAATATCCTGACTAGGGGAGCTTTTGTCCATTGTGAGCTGGAGGGGAAATGGAGGCATTAAAAATTGATGGGCAATGCAACTGGGGAACACCTTCAGGTCTTCTGGCAAGCCTGAATCCATCTTAAGTCAAGCCTCTGCCTTGTTTCTCTGTATTTTAGAAAAACAAGCAAAGAGAAATGTTTTCACAATCAGGTCACAGCCTTAAGAGGATCAAGTAGGCTTCATGTTAGCTGTAATTTCTGAATTTGAATGGATTTTCAGCACAAATATGGACAATCTCCTGTGCACGTGAGCATCCTTGAGTATTTTTTTCAGCCTAATGCACTGAAAAGCAACATGGAGGGATTGTAACCTCTGCACAAATGCTAATCCCAGCGGGCTGTGCTTGCCTTAGTGTTAGTGGAAAGCCTGGCTATGTTTTAATGTGTGCTTGTCAAAGTGCTTGTATTATGGGACACTTTCCTGGATCTAGCCCTTCATGTTTGCAGAAAGAATAGAAACGCAATCCATACACCTGCTTTGTCTAAATTTCTGTAATCTTTTTTTTCCTGCCCCTTCTGTCATTTCCATTTCAGCCAAACTCAACTTTCTTCAAGCCAGGACACCATTCACAGTGAACTGATGGAAAAAAATTACTCTGCTTTTTGCCATCTGCAGACAGCATTTCTCACAGCTGCTGTGTTAGAGGGGGAAGCAGCAGAAAAGTGATAATTCTGGGCTGGAAAGGTTGCAGGAGGAACCACTCCTCCAGGGTAGGAAGTGAAACGTGAATTCTTGAGATGTCAGTGTTGATGTTCCAGCACTGACACCTCCTTCCCATCCACTAATGTCACAGCCACTGGAGCTTGTTTCTTGACCCTCTACACCAGGTACTTCTGGTCCTTTGGTGAGGCAATTATCACATCATGTTCCTCTGGGGCTGCAACATCTCAGTGAGGTTTCCTGACTCAGACATCACATTCACGGGCATGACAAGTGACCTGGATTTCTCCAGCTTGCAGAAGTCCCAGAAACTGCTGTGTATTGACTACTGGTTACCTTTTCTCTCTGGGAGAGATAAAAATGTTGAAAAATGAGAAAAAAACCATCCCAAAACAACACACCAAAAAAACCCCAACCCCAAAGCTTTTGCAATAGTTCTGATTCAAAAATTATTTTTTAAATTTAGCTTTTCCTCCACTAGAGGCTAAAAATGGAGCTCTTAGCTCTTCCAGAAGAGTCATTTAATAGCTGGACCAGCTCTTGGAATTCACTTGAAGGCACTGACTAATTCAGCACATGAGCGAAACTGAAGTTCACTCATACATGGTAACGCCTTTCTTTTTCCCACACTCATCAAAACCTTGTTTGCCTACTTCACAGATTCCCCAGGTATTAATAGCTTCAGAACAGAAAGAGCTCGGTCCAGAGACTCAGAGGTTGCATTTGCATGTAAAAGAGATGGGGTAGGGTATGAAGGGAACTCTACCACTGCTGCAGATATCTTGGTTTATTACAGCTGCCCTCCTACACAGCTGAAGCTCAGTCCAGCTTTCTCAGGAACAGGGCATAGTCCAGGGCTCTCCTGTGGGCTGAGAACATCGTTAAATCCTTGCAGGCACCACAATCTGGAATGGCATTTTAACCACATCAGGGAAGGCGGGATGGGTCTCCCAGGGCAGGGCTTCTTCACACGCAGTCCCTGCACTACTGGTGGTCCCCAGCGTGCCTGAAGGTGGTCTGCAGGATGATTGCAATTAAGAAAATGAAACCATACACGTTGCCTTCCCACGCACACAAGGCAGCAATCAGAAAGGAGGATGAAGTAACAGCAGCCGATAAAGATTTTGAGTTTTAGGTCCTGATGATGGTTCCTTCATTGATGTTGTCCTCAAATTTTGTGGTTTTTGTTTTGTTTTGTTTTGTTTTTTTTGTGAAAGAAGCTGAATTGATCATTTGGTTTAGGGAGGTTGGTGTGGGGCAGCTGGTTGCCCCACTTCATCTAGTACTGGAAACTGGGGTTGGTCCATGCTGTAAGAGCCCTGCTGCTGCCAGAAGTTACCTGCAGCCAGCCCCACATACCTATTCAAAGCACCTTCTTTTCCTCATTACAGGACATTCTTGCATAATGTTCCTTGTATGATAAGGAACAGTGCCTACTCTCTATCTCACGCTTGGGCCTCCAGACTTAGCCAGGCCTAAGGAAAGGACTATTCTGCGTAACCAGCTCCACCTGGGAGTGTAGACACATCCTAAGGACATGATACTATCTGGGTGGGGAGAGAGGGTGCTGCCCCAGGCATCCAGCATTGGGACTCACAGGCTGGTGTGGAGACAGCAGTTGAAAAAGGGTGAGAAACACAGCACTCAGAAATTGCTCTGTGCCTCAGAGGGATTTCCTCTTTGGTCCTGGTAGAGGAAAAAACCCACTTTTTTTTTTTTTTTTTTTTTTTTTTTTTTTTTTTTTTTTTTTTTTTTTTTTTTTTNTTGACTTTGCTGTTTACTCTGGGAAGGATTTTTGAATCGTGCTGCTGAAAATTGACTAGAGGAAGGGGGCTTGCCCACCTTCACCTCAATAACGAGGTGTTTGGATGACCAACTGAACCTCAAAAAAATTGACCTGATACCATTCAAACCAGTAGAGTCCTGAGGCTGTACATGGGGTAGACCTCTGGCCCCAGCCATTTGTTCTCCTATGAGATCCACAGGACCCCATTTCGCTGATCCTGCATTCACCCCTCCATAGATGTTCTCAGTACTGGTGAAAGCATCTTTGATGGGGTTTAGCTCAGACTACTTTGATGAAACCTAAAACTTTGGTAAAAAAACAAGCACTTGGCGCAGGATCTGGCCTTTTCCAGGAAATTTGGTTGCATTTAGTGATGGATGTGAAAGAAACTCATGGTTCCTGGGATGGCCAAGGCAGGGGATGAATGAATCAATTTGCAGTTGGGAGCATGGTGGTGGGTAATAGGGTTATTTTTTCCTTGCAGAAGTGCTTCAGATGATCCAACACAGATCTGCACTGTTCAGAAGAAAACAGCAACTTGACTTTCAGCTTAAACTGGAAAGAATTCTACTTTCAGGCCTCATGGGCCATGGTTTAATACTGGTGGTGGCAGCAGAGTGAGCAAAGCCTTCTGATGATTTCCTCTCCATTTCATGGAAGGTGGAGGCGGGCAAATGTTAAGTGACTTTCCCAAGGTCATGTAGGAAATCAGTAGGGCAGGAGCCAGGTCATTAGATCATCCTTTCTCCAGAATTTAACAAGAAGGGGACCAGAGGTGCAGAGAACGAACGGGACTTGTGGAAGGTTGTGGGATCATCCCATCTCCTGAGGCCCTGACATCAAGATTATCACTCACTTCCCATATTTTCACTGCAAAAGGTGAATGGGAAAGGGTGTGTGGGGGAAACATGTCGGTTGCTATTAATTCAGTTGAGCTTGACTGGACATGCACAAGCAATCTGGAGAAGGAAATAGCTCTAGTTCTGTCTGGTTCAGCAGAAACTCCGCCCACTGAAGCTTTCCGGCAGGAAATCAAGTTACAAACATTAAATGATCTGAGCAAATTCTCATACACTGATCCTACCCTGGGGACAGGACACTTTTGTGAGCTGCTTATTGAGGCTGTAGTTTGAGATACCTTAACTCTTTCTGCAGTGGCACTTTGAGGGCACCACAGTTTCTTGGGCTGGCCAAGGAGGAGAGATCACAAGACAGAAAAAAAAAAAAAAAGGATGTACAACTGTTGGGGGTCATTCTTCATCAATAAAGAAGCCCTGAAAGCTGCCTTTATGTGGAGAAAAAAAAGGAGAAGGCTGGGGAGTCATTCTTCTACTTGCTTTTCCTACTGAAAAAATGAGATCTGTTGACAATATGTTTCCTGGAACACCCTAAAGATGACCAAAAAACGTGTGGTTTCTGGCACCAGCCTGACTATGCAAGTGAAACCTCTCAATGGAGAAAGGAATCAAATTGTATTTGGACTGTTTCAGACCCTTTGTTTTTCATTAGGAGAAATGCCTGAGAAACAATGAGTTGTCATCGTAAAAATCCACCTACTGCTTCAGCTAAGGGTTAAGATAAGTTGTAATCTGCATTTAAATGATATGATGAACCTTAAGGAAATAAACCTTGATGCTTGCTAATAGCCCCGAGATTTAAAATGAAAAAGCTCAGAGGGGAGGGGAGTTATTCACAGAATAGGAAGCAAAGAGAAGCACAGCTCATATTTTTCTCTTTATCCAATTACCGGTAATGTAGATGAATGTCTGACACTGAGGAGAGAGGGGAGGTGGAAACTGCCTGCAGAGACAGCGAGGCTGTTTTTCACATGCTGGCTGGTTTAGGGGGCTTGCAGCCCCTCAGTGCATTGCTGGAGAGTGGGAGGGTGGGGATGGCCCCTGCAAACAGTGCTTCCCTCCCGAGCCAGCCGTGTCTCAGGTTTCCTTTCTTTTTGCTCGAAGAAGCAGAGCATCTCCCGGTGAAGGTCACAGCTTTGATCCCCACGGCTCGCTCTCGTGTTTATGGATGGCCATTATTAGTAACACTGGGTAGTGCATGCACTGCTCCGTGCCTGCCCTTGTCTGGCTGCAATGGAGCAGGGGCAGGATAACAAAAGAAAGTATAAATAGAGCCTTTTTAAAAGCCTGTTAAATGGGAAGAGAGTTTTAGGGAGGAGAGAGAAAGAATGAGGCGCGTTACCATAGGAACTGCCAATAGTTTATTTAAGAAGGGCAAAGAAACAAACACCACAAAAAGACAAAGGCAAGAGGACTTGGGGATTACTGAAGGAACATGTCAGGATACAGAGAGAAAAGGCCAGGTAAGAGCTATGAGCTTCTACAAAAGCTGTGCTGAAAAAAATCATCTCACTTTACCTCTTGCAAAGTGGTCTGGAAAATGTTACTATGAAATGTGTGTTCCCAGTTAGGGAAACTGCATTTCCAGGTTTTTTGAGGGAGGTGGAGGCTCGAGAAAGGCATGAGAAAAAATGTCATGGTGAAATCATCAGGAGCAAAGGGCTGTGTTACTTCTGACTAATCTGAACCACTTTGTGCAAACTCATGCTTTTGGTCACTCTGATATTAGAGGAATTGCAGAGGATATTCTGATGTGTGGATGATAAGCAATATTTTTGGAGATGATGATGTGGTTGCCCCATCTCTGGAAGTGTTCAAGGCCAAGTTGGATGGGACCCTGAGCAATCTGGTCTAGCGGCAGGTGTCCCTGTCCGTGGCAGGGAGTTGGAACAGGTGGTCTTTAAAGTCCCTTCCAACCCAAACCATTCTATAAATCTATGATTCTCTGTTATTTATTGTTCCTTTTCCCCCACAGGAAAGCTCTCATTGGGAAAGGAGCAAATACTGAAGAGTGAGAGTCCTGCCAGCTTTGATGGACAATGATGCTGTCTGTCTTCCTTATCCCAGTCGCTGTCTTCACCTCTCAAATGTTGATTCTGGGGTTATGTATTTAGTAGGTAAAACAGCTGATTGTAACAATTCATCTTCATTTTTCCTGTGCCCAGAAGATGCATCCTGCCTGAAGACCAGCTTGTGCTAAATGCTGCACATTTGTGCTAAATGCTGCACAGAAAGATGCATTCTGGTCTGAAGAGAACTCAGCACCAGGAAAGAAACAGCAGATAGAAGAGCAGGTGTCATGGTACTCAGAAAAAAATGCAACGGGACTGTCTCACTCTTGGTTTTAGAAGCTCAAAGATCAGAAGCAACTCAAAAGTCCCTGCAGTTAGGGTGTCTCATGCTGTTTTGTTTTTAATCTTTTAGTTTCTAAATCAGTGTAAGGATTTTCTAGTTCCTGACTCGTAATTTTGAAAAGTGCAGGTCTGGTACTACTGGAAGAGTTCAAATGAAAAAGAAGCCACAAAAAGAGAGCATGAGTTTCTGGGAGGAGAGCTAAGAATTGCAAAAATTGTTATTTCTGTTAAGAACTGCACCAACAACTTTATCAGAGAGAGAGAAACAGTTGCAAAAGCCTCCTGCCTCTCTGCAGTGGAAGAAGGACACGGGAACTTCCTATCCTTTTTGGCTTCATGATACCATGTAAAGAAAATTCTGTATTTGCAGAACAGAGCAGGAGACTTTCTGTTGGGTTTCTATCACGAGGCCCCTTCCTCTCACTGAAAAGGAGGCAGATTTTTTTTTTTAACTGTGGAGTATGAGCTGAAAGCCCTATTTCTCCTTAGAGTAATCATAGAAGCATAGAATGGTTTGAGCTGGAACGGTCCCTAAAGATCACCATGTTCAAACTCCTCTGCCAGGGGCAATGACACCTTCCACTAGACCAGGTTACTCAAGGCCCCATCCACCCTGGTCTTGAACATCTCCAAATCCAAAAGTTTTTTCTCAATTTATTTCTCCAGCACCTCTCTGCTCACTGAGTGCATTGCAGGAGCAGCACCACAGCAGTACCACCACATTACTGGTCCCCTGGATGAAGTCTGAGGAACAGCTTGAAGGGCTGTTGCTTCTATGAGCCCATTAACACACACGTTTGCCAGGGGATGGAAATGAATTAGTCTAAAAAAGGCCTTAGGTTACCTAACTCAGGCCTAATTTTTGCACAAAGCCAAACCTATGGGTGGCATATCTATTTTTAGGTTTTGAGCTAAATTCTCTTCATTTTGTCCCCCACAGCAAGAGGCGAATCAGAACTTGACTGCTCCACTTTCTACATTTCCCTGACCCTATGGAGAGTTATCCCATATGCCCACCCATGCATGAGAAATTCAGGGTGAGCATTTTCGGAAGGTTTCACACAGCCTTTGATGTCTCCCAGCCTGGGAAATTGGTCCTCCTCCTGCTTCCCAGCTTGGAAGGTCTCACTGTGGTATCTGCAAGAGATAACGCTCCCTTTCGCAGTCTGCACTGCGGGTCAGTCTGACTGTTTGCTGTGGGACTGCAAAAGGGATATTTCCCTCCAGATATTGCAGAAGGGCCCTCTTGGAGAGGCTGGCCAGCCTGCAGAGCTGGGCAGTCCACACCACTCCTCCCTTCTCACAGAGATTGAGTTATGCCAGGCTTTGACCTAAGTGAAACTGCTGACGGTCACAGGGATTTGACTAATCTCCTTAGGTCGCTGTGAAATTTGTGATTCCTTTTAGGGAATAGAACTTTTTTTTTTTTACGATTTTCTTTTTTTTTTCCCTTTGGGCTAACTTGCAATGTAAAAATAAACTGGAGCCCATGGTGGGAGATTAATTTTCTCCCGAACTCAGGAAGGGCAGTCAGTCAATGCAAGATCCTCCTGGCCCATCCCAGGAGGATGCTGCTCCTGGATTCATTCCTGGAGACAGCTGCTGTCCGACCTTGCCATAAGACTTCCTTCCCCAGCGCTCTTGTCCTGGCCCTGCTGTAGCCCTGTGGGGTCTGAATGCAGCTTCTAGGCACAACCCAAGACATTTCCTTCCCTCCTGGCTCTGTTCTGCCTCAGAGCCCTCAACTAGCAATACTTGCTGGGGAACTGAAATGATAAAACCCTAATTTCTAATTATATTTGACCTATCTCCTAGTGAAGGAAGAGCCCATATCTCCACAGGTAAACAACATCCAGGGGCTTTTGAGTAATTTTGTCTCCATTTTCATGGCTTAGAGAGCTTCTCTGCAGCCTCATCCCAGGGTAATTGTGTCCCTTCTGTGCAGAAAACCCCATTCCTGTGGTTTTCCCATCAGTCCTGCTTCCATCATGCTCCTGCCCTTTCCAGAACTTGGGAGGGTTTGCCTCATGCCCATGATACATCTCCTACTTGATCAGCATTAGCCCACCTTTCCTGTCACTCTTATCTTTCCTGACTCAAATTACATTTAAAGGTCAGTTTCATTATAAATTCCTCAAACACCCTGAGAAGAGTTGCAGTTTGGTATTGTGCTCTTGTACCCAAATCTCTGCAGAAACCTTAGACCGTTTTGGAGGCTTGTACAAGGGTCACAAAGAAACCTCCACAAACCATTCATATGGTTGCTGCACAATGCTTATGCAATAATTAGGAACCAGTTGCTCACAGAAATGCCAGAGCCTTGCTCTTTTTTTTTTTTTTTTTTTTTTTTGCTGTACTCCAGGGGNACATTCCCATGAATTAAACTGAGTGAGCTGGCAGGGAAGAAACAGTCTCTGAATGTTGGCATGAAAAGCCCCACCACAAATTCAGCTGTCATTGTCCTTCTGCTTTGAAAGTTTTAAGCCCTTCAATTAGGGAGAAATGACAATACCCAGAGTGGGATTCCTTTGCTCTTATTTTGGCATGTAGAGTTGAGATGTCTGGCTTTGGATGAACTAGTCACCGTTGGCTCCCTTTGTTGCCAATGCAGAAAAATAGGAAGAACCAGAGTGTGATTCAATCTACAATGGTGTCTGAGAGAGGTCAGATGAATCACAGACTGTCAAGGAAGCTGAATCTGCATGGCCAGACATAAGATTCTACATTTTAGAGGTCTAAATTTAAGTAGAATGAATTCTGCTCCTGTGACTCAGGTAGCGGATCGTGCTGCAGTGACAAACTGATCATGCTGAGTAATGCAGCTCTGATTTTGTGACTTACCTTCACCTCTGCCTCTTTTCCTTGCCTGTATAAAGGTGCAGCACAATCCTGTTGATTCATTTCTTGGCCCTCAGTGGCAGGACTGTGCCAGGTAGCCTCTAGCTGGGCACAGAGCATGTGCTTGTCTTCTGAGGCTGCAACCATGTGACCTTACCTTGTGCCTCCGGGTTGCTATATTTTCTGTCCTCTAAGACAAGGCATCTCTGAATTAATAAAAGTGCTGAAGCATAAAGTCACAGGCAAAGACTGCAATGCTGAGAGGTCAAGAACAGGCTGAGGGCTCATGGTGGCTGGGGAAGCTGGGGAGAAGGCCTGGGATAAGAACAAGGAGGCAAATTTGGTAAGGGTGAACATGTGAACACAATTAATTAAAGGCACAAGATAACATGAGAAAACATTGGACTCATGAAAAGTGGGTTTGAAAGGTGGGCTTGGGACTACTATATAATCTGCCCTAACACAGAGGGTCACATCTAGGTTCCTAAAATCAAGTAATGAAAGAGGTGATTTTGCTGGAGACTTTGCTGCTTGTTTCCTGATCCTTGGATCTGTGTCCAGTGGTTCACATGGTTTATTGTGCCACTAGCAGTGTTGCCTCCCTGGGAGCTGCAGCGATGGGGATTTTATTCTCACAGTGCATTACTAGAAGTTCTTTTAACGTTTTCCCTAGAATTCCCTGGCTAGGTTATCCCTAGAAATCACCAGCTGGGAAGCAGGATTAACAAGCAGTTGTGTCCTCCTTCTCTGAACCTCAAGGGCACGTCATTGACGCCACTCTGCTCCAGGGCTCTGCTTCCCCAGTGGGAATCTGTTTCTTGTTCCTTGTGATGTGTGGCAATCCTCCACATTTGAAATAGATGTGCCAGACTGTGACAGGGAAAAGTGCCTTGGGCAGGGCAGAATGGAGAGAGCTGGCAGGGACCAGAGTCACAGGATGTCTCTTGGGTGCATTTCTGCCTCTTTTGCTTCTTCTGACAGGGAGAGGAGGACATGGCTCAGGGCTGTGCTTCTCTGTCCGAGCCAAGGACATGGAGAAGCTGTGCTTGTGCCTCTGGGAACGTGTTCAGAGCAGGAACATGATGCAGACAAGAGGACAGCAGAACCTGTCTATGTGGTGCTACCAGGAAGCACCATCCAGGAGGGGAAAGTGGTTTTGCAACAGGTATTAATGGGCTCAAATTCAGATGTAAACTGCTCAGTGAGGAGCCTCTGACAGGATGGAGGGGACGCTTTCCCCTATCCCAGGTTGTGCCAAGCCTCATCCAACCCGGCCTTGAAACACTTCCAGACATGGGGCATTTACAGCTTCTCTGAGCAACCTGTGCCAGGGCCTCACCACCCTTACTGTGAAGAATTCTCTCCTGGTGTCTAATCTGAACCTATTCTGGTTCAAATTAAAGCCACTTAAATGGCCTCTGTAGTCACGGAGTCCTCTCCTGGCTTGTGCCAGTGCTGTCTGCAGGTCCTTGAGACTCACCTGGAACTTCTTTGCCTGTGGTCTGGACCAGTCCTGCCTAGAAGTTGTAGAGACAATTAAGTTCAGTTGTTTGCCCCAAGTGCTCAGAGACAGGGCCAGCTGGGCCAGGAGGATGTTCCACTATCTCCTATTGTGCGGTTCGTAAAAAACCCAGAAGGTTTTGTGCTTCCACAAAGCCTAAGAGACTCTGAATACTTTAATTCATGCTAGCTATTAGTACAGTGATAATTAAATAATGATGAATGCTCCAGAGGGAAGTGCTCAGTAGATACATGACCTTGCTGCTGGAAATTGTCCCGTCCTTTCTGCTCACAATGCTGGTGTAGCTCCAATTAACCTTAGAACTGCTGAGTAGATCCACATAATCCCAAAGAAATTTTCATGCCAATCTGGTGGAGACTTAAGGGAAAGAGCAATGCCTTAAATTGCAAGCTGCTTGGTGTGGGAAAAACCCCTTCCCATTTCCTCACTCTTTGTGGCTTTGAGTTACTGATTGTTTGGTGTAAACATGTTGGGTGGTGCATTAAGCTGTGGTGAAGCTGGAATTTTATCCTGGAATATGTATGTGGTGATAGGATCATTATTCATCCCTACATGCCATACCTGCTCCTGTGGGCACAACTTGTTTTGTCAGTGGATGCTGAAGGTGTGGAGTAGTGAAGAAGTTTGGATCCTGGAGGAATGGGGCAGCCTCCCATGAAGTGGTTTGTGGTACTCCACACCTGAAATGGACTCTGTTTTCAGGGTGCTGAGATGATGAGTGCGTCAAGTCAAACCCTTTTACCACAGAAGGACAAAGGTTTGGAGGTCTGGGCTCTGTGTCCAAGTGCTCTGCTGCGGGCTGGGTGATGTGTCTTAAAAGGCACCAAGATCCTGGTCCAAATGTTCTTGTCTCACAGCAGTAAAAGTTGAGTTATTCCTGGGAGTGCTTTGCTGCCTAAGAGAGAGAGGGGTCTGACCCACAGATAACCACCTGCACCCGAAATTGTCAGCCTGTGCAGAGGAGTTCAGCTGGCAGGAGAACCCCTGATGGAGGCAGTGAGTTGAATGCAGGGATTTGGAGCCATTCATCCTGTGCTCCCATGTGTTTGTGTCTCCCCTCAGTTCCCACGCCTCTGCACTTCCTTGTTTAGCCCAGGTCCGGAAGCAAAACTGCTGAAATGCAAGGAGGAAAGTTATTCTCATGGTGTTTCCAGTCCAAATAGAACCAGGAGGGAGAGAGGAAATCTCATGAGAAAGCTTGACAGATTTTCAGCCCGGTCCCACTCAGGGCCGTGGAGCTTCTGGTGTTTCATCTGAACCTCTGGGTCTGGAGCTCTCCCCACATTTCCATGCGCCTGGAAGTCCCGCAGCACCAGAGTGGGATGACAGCAGTGCTGATGTTGAGGGCCCTCCTGCAATCCCATGGATCTCAGCTTTCCTCTGATCCAGCCCGGATTCAGTGAGGAGTAGTGTGTTTGCTGCTTGTTCCCACCATGGACGAGGATGGTGAGGCTGTGGGTGATTTCTGCAAGTGGGAGATTTTTCTGCTGGAAATGAAGCTCCTCCTTTTCTCACACTCAGACAGGATATCCAAGATAGAACCAGAGACTTCAATCTGGAAAGCAAGCCCAGTGCTTTGCAATAGCACCAGACTTCTGGGTATCTTCTCAGATATTTTCACATTTCCCCATGTAAGACATGTGGTCCATCAAGGGAAGAGGTGGGATGGAAGGGCCGTCCTGGAACATTTCTTTTGAATGCAGAGTCATAGAAATTGGCACCAATGCAGTCTCCTGACAGTGTGAGGGAGGATATCAAGGAATAAATTGGATCCAGGCACTGTCAGACATCATGCTAGGATGTGGGAAGAGCGAGAAGCACCTGTTTGTCCTTGGATGGTGCCTGCTGAAGCCAGGATGTTCAGCTCTGGCCATTGCTGTTTTACCCAGTGCCACTCTAATCCCTGTCCTAGCTCACATCCCTTGGATGCCTGGTCTTGTTTGCCTTGATTCTCTTTCCAACAGTGGTCTGTGCTGGCTAATTGCAGGCTGTGCTAAATCAAAAAGTGTTTCCTGTGTATTTGACTGTAAATTTATCACCCCTTGCTGAATGATGGTGGCAATTAGGAGTTTGCTGCATCCCCAGCTTTTGTTCTGCAGTGCAGCCAACGCAGCAGCAATTAATCCCCTGGCAAACACAGCAGAGGTGAATTCAGCAGTGCTGGGTACAGACATAATCTTGGGATAATTTATAATTGTAAAGCCATGCTCAGAGCAGGAGAGACCTCTGGGACTTGTTTTGCTTTTCGTTCCAGAGGGAAGGCTGGCTGACTGACAGAGAGCTGGCATTAGCTGGTGTATTTGTCCTGTTTGCATTGGACCACTTCCATCTTCTGGCAAGGAGGGACTGGCTTTGTGATGAATTTTATCTCACATAGGAGAGATGAGCAGTCTGAAGATGGTCTCACCTGAGCAGTGAGAAATGCAAGCTCTGATTCTTCCCTGTTGTAACTGTGAGCAACTTGCCCCAAAATGGTAGAGAATCCCTATCTGCACTAGCAGGGATTCATGCTCGCTACCTTGAGGATCCCTAAAGACCCTGAGGAGTGATGTTCTGCCATTTCTTTGGTTGTATAAGGACCCCAGAGAGCAGCTTTTAGTGGAGGTGCTTCAGTCAAGTGTGTTTTAAAGTCCCCTGAGGCCACCTGAGCACAGGTCTCAGTCACATCATCAGCTACGAACAAGCTCCTACACAAAAACCCTGTGGGATGCTGCTGGGGGGAGACAGTTCCTCACTGAATTTGGATTTTCTCCTTGCTTCTCAGCCCAGCCTTCGTGGGAATGTTTTCCTTCCCAGGAGGACAGGGGTATGGGCTTGGCTGGGAAGCACTGAAGAAATCCTGGGTTCTCATTTCTCCAACGAGGTGAACACAAGCTGTTTCAATGTGTGAATCCATTTCACAGGTGTTCCTTGGAACAGATAAGCATCACCAGCATTTTTTTAACCCACAGATGGAGACATTTAGTCTCCACAATATTATGAACCAGAGCCAAAGCTCTGCAGACCTGTGGTGAAGCTAGTGATGCATTGTGTACGTAAAGTGTAATTTTAGGGTCTAATGGACTAAAATTAGGAATGTCACCCAAATATTCACTGAAGGCACTGGGAATGTTTGGCAGATATGTTTTGGAGGGGCTTTTCTTCCTTTAGTAACCTGTAACAGGGCTGTTTCATGCTGAGGATCAGGGATGATAGGCAGAGCAAGACTGGGTGTTCAGTACCTGTACAGTAAAATGAGAGAGTCAACAGGGTAGGAAACACACGCTCTTACAAAAAAGAAGCAAAGGACAGGTAATTAAATGACCATTTTGCAAACACATGACAGGTGGTGAAGGAAATGAATATCAGTCATACGGGACTGGTCAAGAGAAAACTTTTGGATCAATCAAATCCTCTTTTCAGGAGTTTTCTGAAAAGGAGAGATGCAGTAGCTGTCTTGGCTCAAAAGGGCTTTCATCAGTAATCTTCTAAAACAGCTGAAGCACAACTCAGATGCTTTTTAACAGGACTTCTGAGAGGGATGGTGGTGGTGAACATGGATCTGTGGGGTGGATGGATGTATCCAGAGGAGGATTACTCAATCTGCTGGACATGCAGAGTCAGGAAGGACTGAGGGATGAGATTGGGAAGGAGGGGGACCCTCAATTTGTGGAGTAACGGCCTTTCCAAAGTAGGGTGAGATTCACTCGGGAGGGCATGGGGTGGAATATGGCAGGAGGAACATTCAGCTGCACAAAGACAGAATGGGGAGCAACCGGTTTGGGCAATGGGTTACAGGCACTGTGAGTCAGGAAATCCACCCTCTGGAGAGAGTAAAGAGCTTACTGGGAGGTGTAAACAAGCAAATCACCTAGTAGTAAACACAAAGTTCACTACTTAGAAGTAGAGCAAGGTACTTTTGGATCTAAGTCTAGAATAGGGTGATAGAAAGATCTCAGAAATTTGCCTTAGGAGGAAGGGTTTAAAGAACTGGGGTTTTTAGCTGAAGAGGAGAAGCACAATCTCCCTGCATCGCTGTGATGGTTTTTGTGACGTAAAAAGGCTGCTGTAAACCAGAAAGAAATGTCAATACTGTCTGTTGAATTTCTATTAAAAATGCATGCTGAGTTCTCCTGAGTTTAAATATAGCTCAGCTAATAGAAAAGGACATTCTTCTGGGAACTGAGATTGCATACACTTAATTAATGATAATGAACACTGCACAAAGATTTTGACTGCAAGGTATTCCAGCAACACTTAATTCAGTCTGGACATGTGTAATTTGATAAAGTGATTGCCAAACAGGGGTGGAGGGAAGGACTAATTATATAGACTACAATAACTTATCTTCCTGACTATGTTCAATATGATATTCACTGTCAGATGAAACCTCTTGGAAACTTTGCTCTTTTCTTTTATTAAATCTGTCTCTATAGTGGCTTTTAAACAAGAACTATATTATTCATTTTGAAATAGTGTGTCCAGTAAATGAACTTGTATTTTTCTTTAGGACTTAAATTTAGTCTGTTATTAATTAATTTGCAGTTCTGGCTGGCTTGAGCAATGTGAGGCAATGTTTTGGTAGGTAGGTTGTTTTTCTGCCTGTCTGTACCCCTGCAGATGTTGATAGATAAATCAGGGTGTGGACTGTCTGTCCTCATCAAACAAGTAGAATGGTGAGGACAGGGAGCAGCTGTGCTGAATATTTTGGGGAATGGTGGGTAATGCTTCCCTGTAGATACCTATCATAGAATCCCAGAACAGTTTGGGTCAGAAGGTTCCTTAAAAATCATCTCATTCCAACCCCCTCCCATGGGCAGGGACACTCTCCACCACACCAGGTTGCTCCAAGCCCAGTCCGTTCTGGCCTTGAACTTCCTGGGATGGGGAAGCCACAGCTTCTCTGGGCAAACCAGCGTGTCACCACTCTCACAGTAAAGAATTTCTTCCTAATATCTAATTTAAACCTACCCACCTTCAGGTTAAAGCCATTATGAGTGCAAGGTCTTCACCAAAGATGTAGCCAAAGCCACTGTGAGTGTGAGATCATATGAGATTAGGGATGACTGCTGTAAGGCTGTTGTCCCTAACGAAATGAAAAGGAATGTGAAACATGTACTGAATTGTGGACCTGCTGCCCAAATCCTTCTCAAGTGGTGTCAGCAGAGGGGACCCTCATGGTGCCCAGTCTCAAGAGCTTGTTATAGGATGTATTTGTAGGGGTGTCCAACACCTTCTGATCAAGGAGGAAAATCTTTAAGCTGTTGCCCAAACCTTTGATAGCCTCACCAGACAAGTGGCATGTCGTGGCTGCAAGTGATGGTAGAGGCATCAAATTCATAAAATCATAGAATCATAGAATGGTTTGGGTTGGAAGGGACCATTAAAGATCATGTAGTTCAAGCTTTTGTGCCATGGGAAGGGACACCTTCCTCTAGATTCCTTGGATACTTGGACAGCTCTGCTGCCAGTCCTTCAGGGAGAAGCCAGGAGAACTCCACAAGGTAGCAATTCTTGAGTGGGTAAACAGGATACGGCAGATGAAAGCTATTAAGAAATAAAAAAAGAATTTTAATACAACTGAGCACCAGCTTTCTGCACGGTGAGCTGTTGGATCCCATTTCTGAGTCTATTCTCAGTTGCCACAGCCAGAAGCACACTGAGGTGTGCTTAACCCTAGATGTGTGCAGAAAAATTACCTATCTCCCAGGTGCTTTGCTTTGCTGGAGGACTTCACTTGCTGAGCTGCTCTGAGATAAAACAGCAAAGGAAGAAGACTCCAGGCCCTCCTGCATCCCACATGGCCAGGCACAGCAGCACTGCTGTGCTCTGGCTTTTGTTTGCCAGTGGCAGTGGAGAGGAGCTGACAGAGCCTTGGCCACATCTGCCTCCTCCTCCGCCCATTCTTCATCTCCAGGAGCTGGGACTTCCTGTGGTTTGGCAGGAGTTCTGTAAACATGTTCCCCAAAGTGCCTCCCCCCCGCCTGCCACCGCCTCACGCTCCTGCAAGAGAGGAAACACCGCAGCCGGGAATGTGGAAGGGGATTTCCATGGCTTTAATGAGGTCGGCCGCCTTCTCCAATCCATGGGACTCCTCCTGCCGGCCCCGGTCAGCCCTCAGGGAGAGCCTGCCCCACTTGGGGCCCAAATGGCACCCGGGGTGGTTCCCAGCGTGGGCTGCTCAGCTGGCTCCCTCCCAGCCACGAGCTTTCCAGCCTCGTGGCCACCTTCCCAGGGTTCTGGTCCCCCTCCTTTGGCAAGGGAGCAGGAGGGTGAAGCAGTCCTTGGAGGAGAGGGCGTGTGAAGGAGACCTTGAGCCAGAGAAACGGGGGGTGCAGAGCACCGTGGCTGCCTGACAGCATGGGGCTGTTCCCTGTACCTCTGTGCCATCTCTGGCCCCAGTCTCCTCTGGGGACCCATCCCCTGGACATGGGCATTTGTGTGGCACAGAACATCTAAATTCCACACAGCTGTACTCTCTTCCTGCTAAATTAGGCCTGCATCCCAGTGGGGACTTGTCTCCAAACCCTTCAGCCCCCCAAGGCTGCCCAGACATGGGCAGTGCTGGCTGGCACGGGCCAGGGACAGTGCAGAGTTAAACACCTGCATCTTGGACCATCTCCTGAGTTCAAAGACCCACCCCTGTCCTGCAAGGCCGTGGGGGAGTGGACATTGCTCCTGTCCCACCTCTTCCAGGCTGAGGTATGAGCTCCAGGCTGTGGGCATTTCTCCTGGCACTCCAGGTGCCACCCTGCTGTGATATCCTGAGATCCCTCCAGCTTGAATCACCAGTCCTAGGATGAAGGGGGGAATGGGCTGTTACTTTCCCATGTGGGGACCAGGAGAGGGGGACAGGCAGTAAATGCAGTGCATGGGTGACATCTAATGTCGTATTGGGGTAACACATGCTGGGTTTTCCAAATTATCCTACTAATTGTGGGGTTTTTGGAGTGAACAGGATGATCAGGCCTATCTGACTCTAAAGGGGCACCTTCTTTCCCAGGGGTTTGTAAGTTTCAACTCTCCCATCTTCAAAGCATTTTGGGAAGTTTAGAAGGGACTTCAAAGACTTTATACTTAAAATGTTATTCTATAAATGACTTTGTAGTTGGAAAGCTGAGGTTGTACTTTGAAATTAACCATTTTAGAATCTTGTAAGGGAAATTTCAAGATTGAAGATAGTTTACTTGACTAGATCCACTTTTCAGACTCTACAATTCGACTTTTTGCCTTGCTTTGTGAGGGTATGTACATGAATGCATATATACATACATAAATATTTAACTTGAGAAACTGTTGCCGGAAAGAACTGTGAAAGAGGATTCCTTCACACTGTCTCTTCCTGTGGGAATAGCTCCTTGTTTTTACTGCTACCACCTTGGAACATGTCCAGGGCTAGGACTATTCCCGTCTCCCTGCTTTGTTAGGTCTTCACAGATAGACAGCAATCAGCAAATCTATTTCCCTTCAATTATCTAATTTGGGAGTGCAATTAAATTGGAGTTCAGGTTCCCTGCCTGCACTTGGCCTGAGCGTGGCTCTTCCTCTTCCAGACCTGAGGAAAGCCTTTTATCAGTTTGCAGGCTCCGGTGGTGCTGTGCCCACCTCTGGAGCATCCTTTGGGAAAGTCCCTGCAGAGTTGATTTCTGCAGATTGCAAACAACAGCCTGTTCTGGACCCTGCTGTAATTTCATAGAATCATAGAACAGTTTGGGCTGGAAGGGACCTTAAAGATCATTTAGTTACAACCCCTCTGCCATCAATTTCTAGGTGATATTGACCAAGCAGCCTCTCCTGATGTGAAAACTGAGGATGACAGAGAAGCTGTTGCTCTCCCAGGCAGAGAAATGTTTATTTGGACACATCATAGCTTGGACCCTCTAATTTGTAAAAACTGTGTTCATAAAAGGACTGTCTGCACCAGAAGTTTCTGTTCCACAGATGAATTTGGTAATGTTCCCTATCTCTGATTCTTCCACAAACCATTCCTAGCTTTTGGCCAGATTTTTGACTAGAAGGTACAGGGAACATCTTGATTCTTGCTCCTTAGGCTAAGTTCTTCCTTCTCTTTCCCTGCTTTGAAAACCTTTTGCTTTCCCTCTTCCTTCCTGCAACAGCCTGGCGCCATTCCCAGTTTCCTGCTCCCAGGGCACGGCTCCAGGTGCTGCACCAGAGCCATCAAAATGCTGGTGTGATCACGTTGGATTTGCAGGGCAAATCAAAGGGTGAACGGGGATGTACAGCTCGACCCAGGCACTTTATCAGCCTGGAATATCGGGAATAACTTTTCTTTCCCTTTTTCCCAGCGTGCCACATTGTGAGGGAGGCTGGAGCTTTCACTTTCCCAGAGGCTGTTGGAGAGCTGAATTTATTTGTAATGTTTATATTTTCAGAACCTGCTGCAGTGCCTTGAGGAGTCAGAGTCCCATCAGTGGCTCATTGATGCCGTGGCTCATCGAGTCCCGGAAAACAAGCACCACTAGGACCCGACTGCTCCTCTCCTGCATAATGACAGCAATTAGTGCTGGCTGGCACTTTGCAAGCATTAGTTAATTACTCCTAAGAGGTTCCTCCGGGAGGAGAGTTGCTATTTTTAGCGTGTTTTACACGGAGAGAAACTGAGGCAGCAGACTGAAGGTTGTTGAAGGAGGGAGGGAGAAGGGGACAGAGGCCAGCACTGTGACTGCAGCCCTGAACCTGCCCAGAGCTGCTCCCTTTGCCCCTCAGTCCACTGGGACACGTTCAGCTTGCACAATCCAATCACATAATTCCTAATACCAGAAGGTTTGTTTGGATTGGAAACAGCGTTTTTTTATTTCAAAATGGGCCATTTGCCTTAACCCACCAAATTTTTTTTTCTTTTTTTTTTCTTTCTTTCTTTTTTTGCCTCCAAACTGGCCATTTTTGGAAAATGAAAATCAAGGGTATTTTTGGCTTTCCCACTGCTGCTCTCTTATTCCGTCTTTTCAGTGCAAAACTGAATAAATTGAGAGAAGGACACAACTAAAAATGTCCAAATGCACATACACAAAAAGAGGTCTATAAATGTTTCATGTGCAGAAGGTCATTGGGATGCAACCCCGGTTCTCCCAAAGCCCACAGGCTGAAATTGCTGTAAAGTTGCTTAATTCTTCCCTGATGGTTTTTACAGCTCCAATATTTTGAAAGACAAGTATTTTTTTTCCAAGCCAATCGTTTATTGCTTCTTATCTGGGTTTATTAATTCAGTTTTTACTGTCCCATAAAGTCCCTTAGATGCTGGAGAGGAAAGAGATCTAGTAGATTTACCTAGGTAAGTGCAGAAAATAGAAATATTCCTGCTTGGTAAAGATGCCAAGCACAATGCTGTTGTGTAATTTTACTGTTAGTTTTGCAATACATGAGGTTTTTTTCCAACTCCTAGGACCCTCTAACCCATTATATTCTCAGGCTTCATGATCAAAAATAAGTTCTAGCTGAGGAATACAAGCTGGAAATACAGCAGAAAGCCAAGGGTGAGACACCAAGGTTGTTGTTGCTGCTGTTTCTCTTATAAT
Organism: Phainopepla nitens; assembly: GCA_013400175.1. NCBI lineage: Eukaryota > Metazoa > Chordata > Aves > Passeriformes > Bombycillidae > Phainopepla > Phainopepla nitens. The sequence goes on from VXBQ01000042.1 coordinate 269,846, forward strand.
TATTCAGAAATGTCAAATTCTCTTGTGGTTTTCAAGCGGGGCATGTGGGTTTTAAGGCCTGACTCAGGATTTTTCAGTGTCTGGGGCTGACTGGAATGCCAGTCATCACGGTGGGAGCAGGCAGCACAACCAAGCACAGGTTTTAGCTTCCATCAGTTAATGTCTTCCTTGGCCCATAGGTTGATAAATATGACATTGCTGATCATTAATAAAACATGTAAATCCTAGGGTTCATATAAATCTGAACATTTTCCACTGAGATGGGTTTGTTTATGAACAGGCAGCTGCTACTTATTTCCAAAAGTATGAAAGATTTTCTATAAATTTAGTTTTTCAGTTAATTAACATGCATTTTGTTGAAATCTTTGTATGTGCTACACCTCCATCAGGCAAATATACTGGGGATTCAGTGTATGTCTGTCATTCTGCTCTCTCCCTTCTGTGGTCTTCACATCTCTAGTGCACAAAGGTCTGCCAAAATCCTGGAATCAGAGGTCTGCCTCCCTGAGGAAATCCAAGGCCAAGCAGGGAGACAGTTGTTTCATTTTCCTTGTAAATGTCCCATCTCTTTTCAAACATGAACATCTTCATGGTACAGCCCCAAATCATAACTTTAGTCCTGAATCCTCTGAGTTGACATCATGGGGGGTTTGAAAGGTCCTGTTTGTGTTGGTAAAACCCAGGGAAACCAAAGGAAGATGCAGAGCCATCCCACTGGAGAGCAGGCAAGAGATGGCTTGGCTGGCTCTTCAAGAGATGGTGCTTCTCCAGCCTTGAAAACATCCTGTCTCTTTTGCTCCTTCTCCTCCCTCACCCATTCAGGTTCCTTGCTGGAGTTGAGGTCATTTTCCCAGTTTGTCCCAAGTGCTTTGGTATCTGCCTGTCCCAGGCTCGGCTGGGAGGGGGTCACAGCTCATGGCTGTGATGTGAGGAATCCTGTCGGCCTTTATCCTCAGTCAGCACCACCACTGAAGCTCTCTGGAGTGCCAGCACTCCTCCTTGGACACTCCTCCCTCTGTGCTTTCCCAGATTTCCAAGCCCTTTGCTCCTTGCTGATGCACTTTTTAGGAGCATGGTGCTGATGGTGACAGCCACCGTGCATCTGCTGAGCAGGTGAGCTCAGACCAGGAGAATTGGAAGGAGCTACTGCTGGGATGCTCTGCAGTGGATGAACGCCTGGGAAGACCTGTTATCTGAATCTTTTCCTACTCCCAGGGCTGAGCTGCAGGGCTGATGGGGGGAAAATATCACTTTTCTGCCTTAAATGTTTTTTTTTCTTGTGCATGAACAGAGGTTGCGTGTTTCCCAGCTGTCACTGTCTATGCAGACACGTGTATTTACATGGGCAATTAATGACAGAACAAGGGGGAATGGTTTTAAGCTGAAAGAGCAGGGATTTAGACTAGATGTTGGGAAGAAATTCTTTCCTGTGAGGGCCATGAGGCCCTGGCACAGGTTAGCCAGGCTGTGGCTGCCCCATCCCTGGAAGAGTTCAAGGCCAGGTTGGTTGGGGCTTGGAACAACCAGGGGTAGTGGAAAGTGTCCCTGTCTAAGGGAATGGCTTGGAACGAGGTGGTGTTTGCAGGTCCTTTCCAACCCAAACCATTCTTTGATTCTATGCCTTTCAATAAGTAGTTGAGCCATTTGAGTGCTGTTGTTCAGACCTTCTGCACTGGGATATCTTTACCCCTGCCCTCTCTGCTAGGAAGCCCCCAGACTAGGCTGATCTTCCCAAGGAAAAATTATGTTTCAAGAGAACTCATTTCTCTCAGGAAATCTCCCCCAGAAATTGTTTTAATCTTGCAGAAGATACTTGCAGCTCCATAAGGGAGATGATCTAGGACTAAACACCTCCCTGAGAAGAGTGTTTGGCCTGTCAGCCAAGGGAAGGCAGCTGGTTCTGACCCCTCTCCAGTGCAAAAAGTTCTCATTAAAGGACCTGTGCTGGAGGGAGGAATGAATTGGCATAATGCAGTTATCAGCTTATCAGCTTTCTTTAAACTCATTTCCTTCCAGCCCATAAGCAGAGAGAGGCTAAGCCACTATTTTTTGAAATGTTATTTTGCAATTCAGTGTTTGTTTATTTTTCTCCTCCTCCACTGTCCCAGAGACAGCAACCTGCTGTAGTGGAAGGTGTTCCTGCCCTTGATGGAAGAGTTGGAATGAGATGACCTTTAAGATCCCTTCCAACACAGACCTCTCTGATTCTGTAAATAAGAACTGAAGTAACATCTTTTCTTACTGCAAAAGAAGCCTGCTTTTGTCTCTATTCAGATGGAATGGCTTTTATTGCTTTTATTTGTTTTTTACATATACATTTGGGTGTAGAGATAATCCTCAGACACAATCTGTTCAATTCTTCCTTGAATATTTCTTAGTTTTTATCAATAGGTTTCTCACAAGCCGCTGAATGTAAATCAGAATTCCCCAGAGCACTAGTTTTTGTTATCTCCAAGAAATAAGAAACAATCCCTTGATATGAAAATTCAGGTATCTTGTTAGAGATAAGGACAACTCTCAAAGAAATAATTTCCTTATTTATTTTAGGTGAAAAATAAGACAAACAAGAAAAAAAAAGAAAGAAAAAAAAAACTGTGTAGGACAGACAGGGTTTGGGCTATAAAATGAGAATGCCAGTACTTAATTTTAAGTCTCGTTTATGGATTGCCCTAGTGAATCTACAAGGTGCTTTTTTGTCTCTCCACAGCCCTATTTCAGAGCTGTAGCTGGGGTTTGCAGGTTATTGCTGGAGAGCTGTGCATCAGGCAAACTGGGGCTGTTCACCTGTAGGTGAAACCGCAGCCCGGGGTTGTTCCTGGAGCAGGTTCAGGGATTCAGCAATTCCAGATGATGTGTTTTGGAAGGGGGACAGGCTTTTGCAGGCAGGCCCTGGCCCCGTGCCCAGGACTGGGGCTGGCTGGACGTCAGCAGTTTTGGTTCAGGGAGGAAGGTCGTGTGAAACTGCTCTGCCCACCCTCGCTGCCGTCTGCGGCCGAACCCAAGGGGCCGGAGCCAAGGGCAGAGCCTCGCCCGTGCCGTGCCCGGGATTTGCATCCTCCCCTGGGAGCCTGCTCCGTGCAGGGAGGAGAGCTGCTGGTGCTGTGCTGTGGGAGCTCTCACCCCCCAGAGCACCTGCTTTAGGGGACATCCTTTGCTGGGCGCCTCCCTGGGGCACGGGGGATCTCAGGGTGCTCCTGCACAGCTTTTGCCTTCCCCAGGAGGATCTTTTTCCCCCTCCAGTTTCACAACACTGTGTGGGTGCCTGCTGGCTTGATTTCCATTTTCACCTGTTTTCCGGTAGGTTTCACTGCTGACTCAGTGGGCAGGGCCTCCTTTTGCTCCTTTGCCAGGTGTTGGTGGCCATGGCTGAGAGTGTTTCGGGGATGGAGAAAGGCACAGCAGCTGTAGGAAAGATTTGATGAGTAGCATACAGGGAAGCTTGTTAAAGTTTCTCTTTGCTTGTGAAGCTTATTGGACATGTTCAATAGAACAAACATGGGAAGTGTGTAGCCATCCATCATCCTTTGGTGAATTCTGGTTACCAAGCAGTGCACAGTCTTCCCTTTTGCTGAGATGAAGGTAGGAAGCTGAAAAAAATACCATCTCTTTTCCCCATTATAGTTATTTTTCTTTTTTATTAACTCACTGCCCCCATTTTATTGCCCAGTAAGAGGGAGAGTACTCTCCTTTTCCTCTTTTAATTAACCAAATTAACTTTATTTGCCAAATAAACATTTGCAATGAAATCACAAACTGCCTTTGATATAGATTTCCAAAAGCTGCTTTATGATCCAATAAAAAAACATACAAATCTTTAGTCAGTGTGATTGTTGTTTTTGCCATGCAAGGAAAATGTTTGGCATCTCCTCTTGGGAGATAAAGAGTGGGAGACACCCAGATCCACCCCTCCAAGAGTGAGGTTGGTCTAACTCTAGAAGCCAGGCATCTCCATCCCTTCCCAGGTTGTTTGCCTGCTCTTGCAGTCAACAGAGTTTGGGCAAATCTCAGTGTCAGGCTGGCAGGATGGAGATACCAAACTCTGGGAGCTGGAGCTCAGGTCTTGGAGATCAGGGCTGTCCTCCCAGTGTGGAGCAGTGGGGAGTCAGCTCAGGGGGGCTGGAGGGTGACCCCACCCCACTGCTTGGCATCAGCGAGCCACTCACAGTCAGGAATTTCCCTTCTCCCTCTTCTCTCTGGTCCCCACCTCCTCCATAAAATGTTGCCACATTTCAGCAGATTCATGTGGATGAGTGCTGGAGCTGTGGGTTGAACTTTTATAGGTGGCTTTCTTGTTTTTTTTTTTTTGGTTCAGATCTCTGGGCTCTATCCCTTCCTTGAGCTTTT
>VXBQ01000042.1:274947-299102 GCA_013400175.1 Phainopepla nitens
GCTTTTTGATGAAAGATAATTAACTGCTTTTCTTCTTTTTATTGGAAGTCTAGTATGTACCACAAGTTTCTGGGCCTTGAGAGAGTCACAGGCAGGCAGAAAAGCTGCCAGCCACAAACCCCTGAGCTCCAGCTCCTGCTCCTCTGAGTTCCCAGCAGTCCCTTTTCTTGCCACCATTTCCCCCTGTATATGATGGAGATAAGATTTTTTTTTTCCCCTGGTAATTTTTTTACCTGTCATTAATGTGGATTTTGGCATCACTACAGCCATAGAACTGATAATTTTTCACTTATAAGACAAACTTATTTCCAGAGGGAGGGGTTAATTCACATGCAAGTACATTGGAAAAACTTCTTCTTCCCGGAAACTGTTTTTTTTCCAAGACAGGAATTCAACAACATCAGACCTTTGACTTTAAGTTTTTTTTGTTTGTTTGTTTGTTTTTTTGTTTTTAGGTCCATCATCCAGCATTCCCTGAAGTCCACCTTAACCTCCAGCATAACCTGGCAATGACCTAGTTGTCGTGTCACTGATGCCCATTTGATGCTGAATGTGCAAATCACGTGTTCTTCTTTTATAAGATAGAAGAGAAATATGGTTTTTATGCTCTGACTTCTCCCCCGCTGTGCTGGGAGGCCATGCTGGGTATCCTGAACTGCTCTGTGAAGTAAGATTTGGGAACAATTACTTCAGCCATATGCTGAAGACCTGCTCACCCTTCTGAATCCCAGAGGTAGTTTCCAAACCTTTCTCCTCGAGGGTCCTGACTCTCCATCACTTGCTCTGCAGTTATTTCTGTCATATTAGAGCTTTGAACACTGCCCAGGATCAGAAGAATGATGGTTTAATCATATTTTTTGCTGGTGAAAATATAGTAAAAGATTTGTTTTAATTTTTAAGTGAAGGTACACAGGTTGCTTGGGTAGTGATTCTCCTTAAATTTTAGAGGCAGGGTCGAAGAGGAAATGGCATATTGCCTGACAAACCAGCTTATTGCCATTTCTTTCTGTGCTTTGTGAAATAATATCTTCAGTTTTCTCTGTGAGAACCAAATCTGCCTCATCCTCTGTGTGATCAGTTCCTCAAAACCTTCCCCAAAGTATCTTTCCATATTTCTTTAACAATGTGAGTAGTGTTTAATTTAGACTTTTAAATATTTTTCAGCCCAGTTGGCCCCTGACTGCACATGAAATCACAGTACAGAAGTTAAAGCCCCTTCGTAGTCCTGCTTACTTCTTCATACACCATAGGGTTTATTTAGCCTTCACAGAGGCTCTGCTTTCCCAGACACAGGAATTCCCTGTTACAGGAATGGCCCAGATCCCTGTGTCCTTGTCCTCCTTGTAGGAGTGAGCAGAATTACATTTAATAGTCCTTTTAACATTCAGGAGTTTTTCAAATGTGTTTTAGGCAGCTGTAGCAGACCCAGGGAGGTGGGGCCAGACAGGTGCTAAGTCAGGTACAAACACAGCACTGATGGGAGGAAATAGGAAGGAAATGACCATGAGGAGCTGAGCCAGGCTGGGAAATGATATTTTAAATGATCTTGAAACCTTTGTATCACCTCTCTTCCTTCTCACTGCAGGGGAGGGGATGGATGTAAAAGGAAGGACATAAAATACATTTTCAAAACTTGTATTTGACACTCAAATTGCTTTAGACAGTGTGAATACCAGAGAATCCATGGACAAAGATTTCACCTCAGGACAGGATACAGAAGCTGTCTGAGATACTGCAACAATTAAAGAAGGTCTTTGTTCTGCAAAATTGAAATAAAATCTGACATTATAATTTCCTCTAGCTCTAGCACAGTGATGCAAGTCTATCTTCAAATAAATATATTATTTCCTGCTTTCATCTTGTCAAGTGAAGGAGCTAGTTCATATTTTATGCCATATTTAAGAGTCTGGGAATCCTTTGAGCAGGGCTCTGGTGCTTTATTGGTTCTCTGCTAAGTGAGAGAGATGCAACATAGCTTTGTGCTGTGCAAAGGGTGCCAACACTGGTGTCCACACGAGCTCTGTAGCAAGGCTTGGGTGTCATGTCAGAGCAAGAAATGTCTTCAGATAACTTGCAACAGTTGAGAAAACTCCATTTACTCCTGGGAGAGTCTCATGTCTGTCAGTAGTTTCTGGGTTTATAGGTGTCACTCTTTTTCAGGAGTTCAGGATGAGGCATCATCTACACCACAGCACATTCCACAAAACACTGAGTTGGACTTGATCCTTGTAGATCCCTTCCAACACAGGCACCCTGGCAGTGCTCAAGTCCAGTTTGGATGGGGCATGGAGCAACCTGGGCTAGTGAAATGTGTCTTCTCCAGGAGCACAGGTCCTCTGTCTGCTCCACGTTAGCCTGTAGCTACATCAAGTCTGTGAGGAACCTCAAAGGGTCCCCACTCCTGTCCCATTAAAGCCAGTGCTGCCTGCTCAATTATGCACCTACAACATTATTCAGAACATGTGATATCCTTCGACAGACAGTATTAGAGCCCTGCTTTATCATTTCATGAAGACTCATTTTCGGAGGGTTCTACAAGCTCTATTTGAATTAGAAATCACATCCACTTTTTATGCCTGAGGATTCATAATAAGAGCAACGAGAGCTCCTAGGCACAAATAAAGAAGCGAGTGAATTTCTCATCATGAAATTACCACTGAGGTTATTATTGACTAGCTTTTGTTTTTTCCTGATCATTAATGTCGTTCTGCTTCTCTGGATGGCTTATTGGCAAGGAGCAGAGTGAGCATCCCATGCAGCAAACGCAGGCGAGAGGCAATCTAAATGTAAAATTAGTGAAGTGCTGTGGTGCTATTTAATGCACTCCTGCAAGCTTAAAATGTCAGGTAGGAATTTTGCTCAGAGGAAAGAAAAACTGACCCAAAAGGATGGGTTTTTTTTTTACCAGCATTATACCTCATGAGATCATTTACATTTACAATGGGTATGATTTCTTTTTGGAAGCATTTTATTGGGTTTTTTTTTGCTTGTACAAATTACAGCACAGAGGTGCAATTCATTTGGCAAATGAAGATGCCCAGTGCTATCTGACATGCCTGGCAGCGTCCAAAAATCTCTATGGGCAAGACAGAAATAGCCCAGAACTTATGAGTGACCGACCTCTTCCCGGATCAATAGCTCAAAGGCATCTGTGTTAGAGTGAATCTTTCTCCAGCTGACTCTTCTCACCACGGAAAGGACTTGATTTTCTGGACTTCTAGGGCAATTTCACATGGCCTNGTACAAATTACAGCACAGAGGTGCAATTCATTTGGCAAATGAAGATGCCCAGTGCTATCTGACATGCCTGGCAGCGTCCAAAAATCTCTATGGGCAAGACAGAAATAGCCCAGAACTTATGAGTGACCGACCTCTTCCCGGATCAATAGCTCAAAGGCATCTGTGTTAGAGTGAATCTTTCTCCAGCTGACTCTTCTCACCACGGAAAGGACTTGATTTTCTGGACTTCTAGGGCAATTTCACATGGCCTGTGATATCCAAACTGCCGGGGAGTGGCAGAGGGACACTGGAGATCTCTGTTCTAAGCATCTGGGTGCTGCTCCTGGTCTGCCTTGATTTTAATGGGAGATAAAACGCTATCACACAGCCAACACCTACACGTGGATATCCTAAGTCCTGAGTGCTACCTGTGGTGTCAGCCTGGGGAGGCTCAGATTCAGCCTGTATGTGATAGGTCCTCATCCAAAACCATGTGCAGTCATCAAAGGTCTGTTCATGTGACTGATTCAGCAGGTGTGTGGGCCCATCCCCATCACTTACAGGAGTGCTGGAATACAAATGACGTGCGCTGAGGAGGATGGGAGGGAAAAGCACAACCTGAGCTTGAATTTCTGGAATCATGGTGTGTCTGCTTTGTCTGGGCTACAGTCAGTCTGACAACCACCGATACAGACTTGGCTGGATCACGTTGTCATGGATGGAGTGAGGCACTTAAACAAGCTTTAACCTCTCCCGGTTCCATTACTGGGTAAATCGTCAGCAGAACTGGAGTTTGTAACTGGGACTGGACGTGAGGCTGGGGGGAGAAAATTTTTTTCATGCAACAAGCAGGTGAAACTTCCAGGATTTAGCTACCCATTAGTTTAATCATGAGGTGGTAACAGTAGTTAAAAAGCATCGCTATTAAGGAAGGTCTCGTTAATCATTTTGATAAGAACAAGGAGAGCATATTTATCTCAGTGGCAATGAGATGTAAATTAGAGGAATTCTCCTCTTTCACCCCACTCACAGACACTTGAGTTTTCCCTTAATTACTTGCAAATAGCAGCTTATTCAATTAAGCAGCAGAGCAGAACATAACCCCTTCTCCTCTTCTTAGGCTCTCTCTTGGTTCTTTATGTGTGGTACCAGAGATAAGTGAAGACCTTTCTCCTTACAACAGCCTTCTGGGTCAGCAGCATTTGCTTCATTTTATAGAGGCAGATCTGAAGGACACAGAGAGATCAAACAACATTCTCAGAGCCAAAGAGGGAATGGGAGGTGCCAGGAAGACCCGAACCTGCTTCTCAGAGGGCTGACACTGCTTGTCAAATCAACAGCAGGATTTTTGCTTCCTTTATAATCTGCAAAGTGATGATAACAGGCTTCTCTGCATGGACGATAGGAAATTACTGGAAGTGGCAGTGGTAGAAGCAGATTTTTCCCCTGCTTTTTCTTGATTGAAAGGAAAATCAATGTCAGTGGTATAGGCTATAGAGTGATGTTGTGCTAAGCTGTTCCACTGTTGTCCTACCCACTTGATACATCTATCATGGGCAGAGAGAGAGTTTCACTGTTCACTGAGAAAGCAGCAGCCAGGAATGCAGTGCAAATGACAGCAACCTGCTTGTCTAACCCTGTCTGACTAAACCTGAAAAAATCCACGTCGAGTTTTTTTTGTGAACCTCTGAGCTATTTGATTTGTGTCCTGGGGTTGAAAGAAGTTCACACCCTGGCACCGAGCACTCTGCCCTTTGCTGTGCCTAGATGGGTGTCTCAGTCCCCTGAGTGTGCCTCACCTATTCCTGAAAGAAGGAGCTGGAAGGAGACTCCAGATACTGGGTGCACACTGTCATTCCAGAGTAGAAACCTCCCTGCAGCATATCAAACTCTACTGCTGAGGGTTGAAAAATGTGGGTTTTTCACATGTATCTGGAGAGCTGGAAGTGCTCCAAGGGTAGTCCACAGGCAGGACAGGACACAACCCCAAGCCTGCCAGAGTTCAAGGAGTGTTTGGACTATGCTTTCAAGATCATGGTGGGATTTTTGGGGCTGTCTTATGCACTGCCAGGAGCTGGACTCAATGATCCTTGTGAGACTCTTCCAGCTTGGGGTATTCTATGATTTGATGACATCAGGGGCTTGGGTCAAGATCAGTTGTCTGGGCTGCAAAAGAGAGTCCCAGCAGCCACCCAGAGGGTTTGGGTTGTCCATTCTCTGCTGATCTCCAACAGTGTCCGAGGAGCCAGATAGCCTGGGAGGTCCTGGCAGCTCAGCACTGCTGCAGGGCCAGGGATGTACACGAGAGCCTTTTCTGGGCTGTGTGGGAACCAGCTGGAGCCTGGCAGCTGCAAGCTGGCCATGCCTGTCCTAACAATGCCTGTGCAAAGCTATTGTCTGCCAGGGCACACACCATCAAGGCCCATTTTCTATTTGCAGCTCTCTGGGTTCATGCCATGTGTTTGAAAATCATTTTCCCAGAGCAGGCTGACAAATATGAAAAGCCAAATGCCCTTCTGCTTGTAGAATGGAAGGAAAAGCCTAAAATCTTCCTTGTCTCTTCCTCGATATTCAGTGCAAGAGCAGATGGATGGGGTATAATTCCATAGGAATGCAGCTGTAATTTCATGTGAACTAATACCCAGTTGTTAAAGCAGCTACTAGAGAGGAAAAAGAATCCTTCAAGCTGGCTTTAACAGACACCTGGCCCCTCTGCTTTCACTTGTTTTCCTGCTACCAAAATCCCTCACCACTTCTGTGTGTGCAATTCAAGATGAAAAGAGCATCGAGCATTTTCTGGCGTGGTCTGGGTGGATGGATGTAGAAGAGCCATGGTAAGGCAGGATGTTCTTGGAGCTGGAGTTTTTCTTGGATATGAGCCCAGGATTTTTTGGATTGGGGGCCAGTTTTACTGAAAGGTTCATGAACTCTTGAGGACTGGGCCCAGATTTCCTCTGTCAAAGCTCCACACAGCTCTACTGGGACGGACTGGAGCATACCATAGCTGTAACCATTCCACGAGAAATTCTGGCCCTGTGGAGTTCAGCTTTGAAAAGGGGCTGCAGTGCTGGGTTTTAACTGGGAACTAGCTGCTTTACAATGGGGTGCTGTACATGAAGAAATTCTAAGGTCTGGTGTTTACATCCCATTATCTTCTGTGTTTCCTCAGCCATTTACTACCATTCTTTTGTCCCTTTCCTTATTCCCCTCATTGGTTATGCCCACCATTCCTCCATGGTGATCAAGAATTGTCTCCTCCAGAACAGACCTTTTGCTTTTACACTGCATTGGGCTCTGTGCCCTGGAGATGCAAAGCCAGGAGTGACCGGGTTGGAGCACACTGTAAGGCAAGGAGAGCCAAACCTGGTGAAATCTCATGTACCAGTCACTGAGCAAGAGGCTTATAGTAAAAAACTACCCATGAGAAACTGTTTTGGGGAAGACTGACTGCTTTATCGCAAAATGGCCTGGGATTAAAGTGATATTTACACTTCCGAGGATAATCAGGAATTAGGACCCTGGAGGTAACAGAGAAGCTAAGTTAGGACATGTAGGGACATTACCAGTGAGGCCTGAGTCCAAAGGTCTGTGCTTAGTCATCTTCACAGTTTTAAGGCTGCTTCAGGACTGACTTGAAAAGATAAAGGGCAACACTATACACACCAGTCTCCTTTCTTCACTTCTCTTTGATTATCCTCCACACTCTGCTGTCTTCCCCACATTTCCAGTTCTAGTACCCAGTGCACGGCTACATTTCCTGCTACATTTCCAGGTTTAACCTGGAAGCTGACAGAGAATCACAGAATTGCTTAGGTTGGAAAAGACCTCCAAGATCATCAAGTCCAATCTTTGTCCAATCACCACCTTGTCAGCTGAACCCCAGCACTGAGCACCATGTCCAGTCATTTCTCAGGCACCTCTAGGGATGGTGACTCCACCACCACCCTGAGCAGCCCATTCCAAAGTTTAACCACCCTTTCTGTGAAGAAATTCTTCCTGATGTGCAACCTGAAGCTCCCCTGGCATAGCTTGAGGTTGTATCCTCTCATCCTATTGCTGGTTGCCTTTCAAGTCCTCGTGGAGATGTCCCTGCTAGGCAAAGACAGAGGGATTAAAGAAGGGACAGGTAATTGCCTTGTACAGTAGCCCGTAGCACACACCTTGAGGTGCTACAGGCAGTCCTGGTGCCAGGGGGGAGGTGTTGTTCCTCCTGACCTCTATTTGCTGGAGGTGGCCACATGCCCTGAGGTGTGCACGTTTCTTAGCCTTGACAAAGCTCTGGAGATTGTGCTTTAAATCATGAATAAGAGAAGTCAGGATTTTCATGTTTCTCCTGCAGAATGGGTTTCCAGAAGGCCTGAGGCGCTCTGGTTTATTGGCAGATCTGTAGCGTGTTCAATCGCAGGTGAGTCAGAAATGGAGGTAGTTGTACAAGCTCTGTGAGGTCTGGACATCATAACCAGAAGTCTTGTACCAATCACACTTGTGCTCCTACTTCTCTGGATGTATTTATTCTTGGATTTAAAAAGTATTTTTCTCATGCACTGTTAATTGACAAATAGAGGAAATTAAGTTACAACATTCTGGGGAATAACAACCTCACTGCTTGATTTCCATCATATGTAATGTACTTCATAATTTAGGCACATGCTGAAGTTTTTGCCAAATTATAGCTTTTCTGAGCAAAGAAAGTGCAGTTTTCCACACTTTTGCTATAATGTACTTCCTTGCTGGTAATACTGCTTTGACAAATGCACCTTTCTGCTTACACTGATTTGATTCATTTTACACTCAAGTTCTAACTGTGTTGGAAGAAATTGCTCATAATTTTGATAAACTTATCAAGGAATTTTCTTCCAATAGACTTACATTTTTAGGCAACTCCAGGTGATCTATTGTCTTAAGTTCCTTGGACCCCCACCTTGCTGCAGGTCAGTGGAATTTGAATAATTATACTGTGTGTGGATGTACTTGCTGTGGAGCTGGCAGTAAATGTTACTTTTCTACCTCATCTTTCTTTTCCTTCTCAGGACTAGAGATTTTTCTTAAGTACATTATACCTTTCCCATGTTAACTTTTTTGTTAATCATGCAAGCCATTATATTTTGAACACATGACTCAATGCCTTGCTAGGCTTGTGTCTACATGAAAGAGCCATTTATCAAAAAAATGTGCCTTTGGGAGAGAGAGCTTTTTCACTGAAATGGAGATTATCCTATTGTTTGACAGATCCCATTGAGATCATCTACTCAATGAACCCAATCTAGGACCCTGATAATGATGTGAAATGGTAATAATAAGGGAAGGTTCTGTTTTCCTGACTCAGCCAAGGGGATATAATTAAGTGAACATCAAAACTAATTTTAAAAGTGCTGTCTAATAATGTGGCCTATTTTGCTTTTACAGGCTCAGTTGATTCCATTCTCTTATGGCTTGACATTTCAGTGTAAATGTTAGTATCTGAATTTTAAAGAGAACTGGTGGAGTTTTTTTCCAGTTTTCCCAGGCATGTATGCATTTTCTAGCTGATGCCAGGTTTTATGGGTTTTGGAATGGTTTTTGGTTTTGTTTTTGTTTTTCTTTCCCCCTCAGGTAAGAATTACTTACCACTTAGGATTAGAAACTCCATATATTGACATCATCACAAGGAACTGTGTTCTTGGTAAAGATTTGGGGTAATTTGGTGATAGGCTGGCTATACAATGTCCTTTCCATGATACTGACTGCTCCAGTTCCCCTGCAGCACTTCCCTGAGCACTGAGCATGTGGATAACATATCCACCAGTCCTGTCTTGGATATATCTCTCTTCCTGCTTTATATTCCTCCACTTATGCACAGATAGAGCTTTAAGCCAACTCTCACTAGGTGCTTGTTTTCATCCTCTATTGGCTGATGTCATTCTTTCTTGCTCAATAAACCCTTATTTCAAAAGCCAATAAATTTTGCATTATTTGACTTGTCAAGGTCACCTTCTTTCAGCTTTTCTTCCCTGTGACTTTTTTATTGTCACATTTATGCCCATGTCCATGTTTGTGCAGCATCTATAGCACCACCCTGGCCTTAGTCTCTCCTCTCTGCTTGTGTGGAATGAGGATCAGCTGGTGGCTGTGTTAGTCAGCTGGGAATCATATCCAGAGAATCTTAGAATGGCTTGAGTTGGAAGGGACCTTCAATATTATCTTGTTCCAAACCCCTGCCACGAGCAGAGACACCTTCCACTGTCCCAGGTTGCTCCAAGTCCCATCCAACCTGGCCTTGGACACTTCCAGGGATGGGGCAGCCACAGCTTCTCTGGGCAACCTGTGCCAGGGCATCACCACCCTCACAGGCAAGAATTTCTTCCTGATACCTGATCTAAACCCCCTCTCCTTGAGCTAAAGACCGTTGCCCCTTGTCCTGTTACTATGGGAAGGGGTAGCATAAAGTCCCTCTCTAGTCTTCTTGTAAATAAATTATTCTTGTAATTAAATTCTGTCTTTTGCTGTCCCTATTACCTTTCTAAATATTTTTACTATGGCTTCATAGAGAAAATAAGTTATGAAGAATACAAGGAAGTTGTGAGTGTAAAACACATGTTGCAATGCAACATTAGCTTTGATGGTAAATTTTTGCCAACCTGTTTTCAGATGGGGAAAACAGTTTGATGTCTAAAGCAAGTTGAGGGTTCACTGATGTGTAAAACTGTCAGATGAAAGTGGTGAAGGAAGAGAAGAGAGGTGGTGGCTGCCCCATCCCTGGAAACTTCCAGGTTTAGGTTGGACAGGGCTCTGAGCAACTTGATCTGGTTGAAGATGTCATAATCATGGCAAGCGGGTTGGACTTGGTGACCTTTAAAGGTGTCTTCTAACCCAAACTATTCGATGATTCAGTGATTTATGGTGTGGTTGGCTGCGTTACCATGGGATGGCCTGGTGCCCCACCACAAGGAGTGAGTTAGAGGAAACCATTTGCCTTCCCTTCAGGAATAAAGTGAGTGAACCCACTAAAATCAGCCCAAATCTGCCCTTACCTCTGATAGTTTTTAGTGGGAGAAAGCTCCATTCCTGGTGCTTGGATGGCAGTGTAGCAGTTCATGCCCTTAGTGCTGGGCTTCTGTTTCAGCCCCATGAAGGTTTTTGTTCTGCAGCATAGCAAGGTCATTAATCAACAAATCAGTGAAAGCACCATGAAATCACTCCAGCGATGCCTGAAATGGAGAATTTCTGTAGGCAATAACATTGCTGAGACTGGAACATTGGCAGCAAGGTGCTTCCCAGGGACAGGGTTTGTGTGAAGGGGGTGGCAGCACTGCCCTTTGCTGTTTTAGGTGGTCACAGTCACTGACCTTTGCTGCTGCTGCTCCTGTGGGAGTGAAGAATATGGAGGGGAAATTTGGCGTCTCCAGACTGTGAGCTCAGAGGCTCCACTACAGCAGTGGCTGCAGTGCTGCAACAACTTCTCTGACCTCCTCCCACCACCACCTTCTGAACTCCTGAGAGTTAAGGAAGAAAGGGATAACCCCCCCCTCAGTGCTTGGGTCAAGCTGTAGAAGCATTTGAGCACTGCTTCTTTTATAGGGCGATTGCCTCACAGCTTATTGTCTTTGGTTTTTATTTCTTTTCCAGAACAGATACTCAGGAAGGGTTAATCCTGGTCTCCACTAATACCCTGTACCTCCTTGCTGCTTCTGCCACTTTGCTCTCATCAGGGATGCTCTGCTCTGGCAGGACTTGTCATACATATGAGGGAGCCTAAAATTTCCAGGGGGGCTCTGCAGTCCCCGGTTTGGGAGATTTGAGAGGTTTCCTGGCTGATCAGGAGAGGGCAGCAAAACATAGAGATTGAGACAGAGAGGGAAAGAAATCCCCTTGCTGAGCGTGCAGGAGTTCGTATCACAGTTTCAGGAAGGGCACGCCGGTGTGGAGTGGGATTTGGGGTTTTCCCGTGCTGCCCATGGGGATGCTTCTGCAGCCCAGACAAGTTTGCTGGGGTGGGCAGTTTGCTGTAGCTCACAGTCAGAGCAGTACTGCAGAGAACACCAGGCTGAACAGGGAGAATCCCTGCTCCTTGGATGGTCAGAAGTGGAAAACTTGATGACTTGCAGAGAATGATGTGTAAGAGCCAACTGCCTCCGAGAAGAGCAATATTTTCGGTGAGAACTGTGAATGTGGGGCCTTGGAGGAGGAGTCACCTCTCCTCTTTCTTGCCCCATGATGTGTAGCCAAAAGCTTCCAAACCACAGAACAGGATGAAATTTCAACAACAACAACAACAACAACAAAGGATCAAGATCTTGGCAACGATGGGAACAATCACAGTCCATATAACAATTGGTGTGGAACAAATAAGGAGTGTTGAGGAATGCAGTTACTGTGGCAACCTGATAATAATAGATAACAGCAGTACAGAGGTAGAAATAGAAGTGAGAACAAGGAAAGCATCAAGAAGTACGAATATGTGAGTCAAAACCTAGAGCAACAAAAACATTGTCAGAGAATTAAAGCTGAAGCTATGCAACAGCATTGTTATGCTGCTGGTATTTAATTTGGCAGAAGTATGGCCAGAGACAACTGCCCCTGAATAAAACATCAGAGTTTTCATGCACAGTGGGTATGGAGAATATTAAGAGGTAAGTGGGGGAAAATGGTTAAAAATCTGAAAGCACAGGAGAGATCAAATGGATACCAGAGCATCCTGAAGTCACATCCCAGAGCATTAGGAAGCACCAGCTGGGCTACAGAGAACAGGAAAGGGGTTTATTGCTTTGGGACAGTGGTAGGAATTGACAAGGGATTCCCAGGGTTGTGTGGGGATATAGAGTGGGACACAGTGTTATACACAGACCTGGCTTTGAGCTTAATAATTTAGTTATTAGATTTCCAGGTGGAGACAAATCTTCAGCAAAGATCCTACTCCCACCTCACTGACTGCGCAGATCTTTCCTAGCTGTAATTCCTGGGATTTGTTTGGATCAAAAGCTGACATGAGGGGACACTCTGGGAGTAAGGCTGGTGGAGATACTCTGCCACTGTCCATTAACATCCCAGGGATGCTGTTTGGAGCCAAGGTTCCCAGCTCTCTGGAGCAGGTTTTCTGCACACCCTCACAAGGGTTAATGTGCAGCTTAACCTGAGGGCTGCCATGGTTTTCCGCTGCCTTGAATCAAGAGTCAAAAACTGCCTTTTTGTGGACACTGTAGAGGATTACAGAATCATGGAGTGGTTTGGGTTGGAAGGGACCTAAACCATCACCTCATTCCAACACTTTTCCATGGGCAAGGACTCCTCTCAGTAGACCATTTTGCCTGAAATAGCACCTTATTTCCCCAGCAAAGAGGCCAAATAACTTATTCCAATGCAAGGGGAAGGTGGTACAATGAGGGCCTGTAAACTGTGAGGAAAAAGGGAAGCCATGGTCAGAGAGTGGGAAATTAATTGTCATGGCAGCTGGATGTGATTTGACACTGTTAGTTAGCACATAAGTTTTGATGGTAAATAAATGTCCCTGTCTGTGGGAAAAGGTGCCATTTTGAAAATTGCTTTTGCAGCAAAATGGAACTTTAGTGAAATGAGAAAAGAAAAAACCATCCGAAACATCAGTGATTGTACAAACATTATGTTGTGAAGTAATCAATACTACTCAGAGAAAAGATGAAATATACTCATTTTCTTTCATCTCAGCATATTTTCAGATGGCCAAAGGAACTGTTACTATAACAGGAAAATACATAAACACAGTATTGGAAGGATGGTAATGTAAAATTAGGGTGAAATAAAACAGAGTAAGAAAGTCAAAACAAACCCTCCCTGCCTTACTGAAACAAAACACTTCAACACCAGAATGAAATGAAGAAGTCAAAACAATCCAAATTTCCCATCAGATATTTCACCAAAATCAAAATACTTCAAAACAATGTCTCTGTTTCCAAGAAATGTTTACAGGTGGAAAATTGTTGTGTAACAGATGCTTCCAACTTATTGTAAAGCTGGCACACCTGAAGAATGGCATTTTTGCAGCCAACAGAGTTGGACAACTTAGTTGGTTTTTTTTTTTCAGTTTAGGAAACTCCATCATGAGAATTCACTCAAAGAAGGAACACACTCAGTAAAGTGAGGAGTTTCTGCTGTGGCTGATGCTGTTTTCCTGATGTGCTCATTGGAAATTCAGCAAGCATTCTCTTCTGCTCCATGGGTAAGCAAGGAGGGAAGGATTGCCATTTCAGCACCAGTAACATGGAGGTGCTATGGTTATTAGTGACAGTCTATATTTCAATACTGCTCAGAGGCCTCAAATAAGATTAGCAGCTCATTATGTTAAGCTATATGTGAATAAACAGGCACGGAGTTTTTTGTAAAGTAACCTTTACCTATACCAAAAGAAGAAATAAGGGAGACCAAGAGGATTTTTTTATGGCTCTGAATTTATAAAAGGGGGGGGGGAATTATAATAGCTATGATTATGAATAAAACTGACTGAAAAAGTTAAATTTTGGCTCTTTGAGACCAAGGTGATTGGCTGTCTCGTGAGAGTTGATGTTTTGTAGAGGGTTTCAAATGACATTACCTTAGAATTGCCCGTCTGCCCTGCCTTACCATTGAAAGCAACTTGAAATCAAGCTCTTCACTGGGACATGTCATTCATATGAAATTCCCACTGGGAGATGGTTAGATACTGTCTCAGGAGTATCCTGGGAGGGATATCCCACTCCCTGAGGTATCACCTTTGTGGAAATCTCTAAGATGGAATTGCAGAGGTCTGCTTACTTTTATGGAATAACAATAGAAAAATTGTTAATACAACAAACAAAGTGTTCAATGGGTTTTTTTTTAAACCTAACACAAAATTATCAAGAACTACCAGTGTGCATTCTCTTCCAGCTGTAGCCAAATGAACCCAAACCAGTCTGAAATGTTTGATTCATTTCAGACTGGTTCTGTCCCATCAGTTAAATTCTTGTAAGTCCAGCCTGTGGCACAGTCACAATCTCTGTATGTTTTCTGTGTTCAGCACAAAATATTTACAAAAAATTAAGATCCAGAAAACAAAATCAAGCCCACCCTCATATCCCCATTTGTTCAGCTCATGTGGTGACCTTTGCACACAGTGAAAGGTTCAATTTACAAAATTAATTTTGGGACAGGATTTTTGTCTTGGGAGCTTCCATATCAAATCCTTTATTACATTCCTGTCTCTTATTCCTTTCTGTCTTCCCACATGGTATTGAGGCTACCTAAAATAAAATCCTTTGGAGGTAGGGGAATTTCACACACCAGAGTGTCTCCTTACTTTGCAACTTTTTTGGTTGTTGTACTATTGTGTTTCTTTTCTCTAGGAAATGTGAGTTCTTTTTGATAGGAAAGCCAGCTAAATCCAAGCTGCTGTGGTCCCAGAGGTCAGGGATGGTTTTCCTGTATGGTCTTCTGTTCTCCATATCCCAGAATGTCTGGGTTTTATGTGACACAAGGACTTGATCTGGAAAAGAGAATTGGGCCTCCTGTAAAATGAAGTTAGGATAAATCCATGTTAACAGCCAGTGCACTCTGTGGCAAGGACAAATCAGCCCTGCTGCTCCAAAAAAGCCATTAGATGAACAAGTGAAATGTTTCAGGGTGGACAGAGGGGAAATTCAGCAACTGATATTCATCAGAGCTGCATTTCCTGCAAAAATTTATCTCTCCGCAGCTGTCCTTCCATTTAGGGAGAAATAGTCTTCAAGCATCTGCAAGAAGAAAGCAGTAGGAGTGGCTACTTCATAATTAATTATTTTCTACATTCATATTTGGAACGTTTTTTATCTTGACCAAAATAACAAATCATCACCAGCCAACTACCCTGTACCCCCCTGCTCCCCCAACAGCAAAAAGTGCAAATTGAAATGGATGTTTCTTGA
This sequence comes from Phainopepla nitens, assembly GCA_013400175.1. Taxonomy (NCBI): domain Eukaryota; kingdom Metazoa; phylum Chordata; class Aves; order Passeriformes; family Bombycillidae; genus Phainopepla; species Phainopepla nitens. Next base: position 290,037 of record VXBQ01000042.1, read on the forward strand.
CTATTTTTCTGCCCTTTTTAGGTTATGTTAATCTCAGGTTTAAAGCTTGAGGCAAGCAGAGATCCAGGAGATAAAGGGAGGTGGGTGGCTGTTGGAAATGGGGTCTGTATGTGTCAAGGCTGCACAGATCCACGTTCCCTTTGGCAAACCCCATTCTGCTGCTGAAGGCTGCAGACCTGCCTCCAGCTCGAGGAATTCACTCTGGCTGCACTTAGGGGATTATTGAGGACTCCCAGGTGCCTTAACCACCAAACCCCTGCCTTTCCCGTGTTGGAAAATGTGGCAGTACTCACAATCACATCACCTTTGTAGTCCTCCATGACTCTGGGCAGTGGTTTATTTGTTTTGATAGAGTCTCAAAGTCCTTTCTATGCCATTTTGGCATTAAAAATGGCTCAAGGCTTCTTAGCAAGAAGCAGAACTGATCAGGGTCAGGAGCTGAGCTGCCCCTACTATGGGAGAAGAGGAGCAAGAAGATCTTGCATTGTGTAGCAGGATGGAGATTTGGGATGGAAAGCTGGGAAGAGATGGACTTGCTACACCACCACAGCAGCAAAGGGTTTGGATTTATCCTGAGAAACTGGCAGAGATCTGAGCCTTCCCTCAATTTTAACAGACACCCTTTTTTCCACACAAAAGAGGCAGCAGAGCTGTGAGGATGTCACAGGTTGTATGTGGGGACAAGCACCCTTGTTTGGTGTGGTGAAGGAGAAGGGGCGCCTTTGTGTGTCCAAGAAAGGGCCACAGAGCTGGGGAAGGGTCTGGAGCACATCTAATGGTGAGTGGCTGAGGGAGCTGAAGGGGCTCAGCCTGGAGAAAAGGAGGCTCAGGGGGGATCTTATTGCTCTCTACTACTCCCTGACAAGAGGGTTTAGCCAGGTGGGGTGCAGATTCTTCTCCCAGGTGACAGGATGAGAGGAAATGGCCTCAAGTTGTACCAGAGGAGGTTTAGATTGGATATTAGGAAATTTTTTTTTCACTGAAAGGGTGGTCAGTCAGTTGAGCAGAATGCCCAGGGAGGTGGTGGGATCACCAAAGGATGTGTCACCTGGAAACATGGTTTAGTGGTGGACCTAGCAGTGCTGGGTTAACTGTTGGATTCAATGATTTCTGAGGGCTTTTTGAACCTTAATGATTTTATGATTCTATAAGAAAAGCAGGGGCTTGAAAGGCAGAGGAGGATAAAATTTCTGCAACTCCTATTAGTGGTAAGTTTTCAAAAGCCATGTTTTTGATTAGTACCCAGAAAATGACATCAAATTGTTCACTTCTTCCAAAATCACAGTTTAAAAAACTCAAAACTTTTGAGCTGTGAAGGGATGATGGTTTCTTACAGGAAAAAGGAATCAAATTGTGGCACGTTATGTTGTTCATCCTTCATCCATGGTGAAGGCAAACTTTCTTGAATTGTTCATAACTGTTCTGGAACCCAAAATTCAGGGTGTAGGTAAATTAGTTGTCTTCCTTTCATTTCTGCAGAAGCAAGAAAATTTCTTGCTAAAACCCCAGCAAAATCCAGCTTCCAGTTCTGATATTTTTTCTTTAATAAATGAGTGTTAATATTTTGTTTTCTTCTAGGTGTGGGGAGCTGTACAGAAAGCAAAGTTAATTTAACTACTGGGACAAAATTACAAGTTTATTCCTTAATAAACAAAACAAAATATTCAAGCTTATGGCCAGTAGCAATGGTTCAAGAGGGCTTGAATCCTGGTATATTCTCTGGAGACAAAATTTTTCTGAAGAAACAAAAAATAGAAACAGGCAAGAATTTCCCCTCTACAGAGAAACAACACTCAATCAGTTTTAGTAGATAAAATGTTTTCTTAACTCCTGTGGCATTTCACAATTGATGAACGTTTCCAAAATAGAGATAGTTAAAATATTATCTCTTTCCCACAAGTCTTTTTGGCTTATATTCTGACTTCGTTACTGTTGTGACGCAAGCTGTTTAAATTTATAATCTCACCTCTCCACCATCTATGCTGGGATGACTAATTATTGTGGCTGACATGTGTAATTGCAGTAACAGATATCTCGTACCCTCACATTGTGTTTTGATGTATTTTGCTATCATTTTGAACCAGGGATCCAAAAGAAGACAAATATTGTTGTGCCAGTCAATGTTTTCGCTCATCTAAGGAACAGAAATAAACAGTCTCAGGGTCTTTTAGCTCTGCCTGTTAATTAAAACCATAGAAATGAGGCTGAATGCTTTTCTACCAGGTCACCTCTGCAAAACTATTTGTGGTTATTAAAGACCAGATGATGGCCCTACAATTAGGAAGGTGGGCAGAAGAGAGGTGACCAGAAACTTGCTCCATTTTTCCCTTATTTGTCTTCAAGAAAATGGACACAAATTCAGAGCTTTCTCTCAGTTTTTCTCAGAAGAAATAACTCCGAAGTTATTGCACAAAGGAATAGTACAAAATGCTTTTTGATGTTAAAACTCAGGTACCAATGCCTGGAGAACCTACTTTCCTTGCAGAACCTGCTTTCTTGAAAACTCTGTCAAACAGCTTTTCCCAAATTCATGGCATCTGCAGTCACGAGAGCCATGAATCTTCATCAGCTACTGATTCTGTGAAAATGCCCTCTGGCACAAGGACTTCAACTTAGATTCTCACCAACAGACCCTGTGCCTTGCCCATCTTGTTTCATTTATTATACTTCAGATTATTTAAAATTATTTTGGGAGCATTGAGCTTGTGGTGGGAAAAGAAAAGTCATAGAGATGTCCAAAAGAAAAAGGAATCCTCCATAGCTAAATGGCAGAGAATTTTTTTCTCAACTGGAAGAGAGGGAAGTTTGACAGGAGCTCCAAACATCAAATTGAGTGTTGAGTTGCTAGTGAGAAAACAAATGTAGAATGATGATATGAACTATCTGGAGATAATTTGGCAATCTTAAAGGATTTTGGATATTTATACCAAAAATGGATATTTATTAAAAAAACCCAAAACAAACCAGAAATGAAAAAAGGGTGGAAGTGAAGCATTCATCCACCTGAATGCTATGAAATCATTTAATCTGAGAGTCCTGGAAATGGTATTTGTATTTTGATAGTTTAAGGTTCCATCACACCATTTTGAGAATTTACCTCTGTGTTTTCCAGAGGGGATACCAGACCTTCATTGAGTGTGGGCTGTTTTCTCTCAGAGCTGAAGGCAGGACAGGCACGTCAAGATGTAAAAGCACATCAGGCTCTGTGAGAAAAGCAGACATCGAGGGGAAAGAAGTTTTTTTGCTGTGAAGCTGTTAGGCATTAGTGAGCTCATGTCTGCTGCCATTCCTCCTGGAGGAATTCCTTAGTGTGTAAGCCCTATTACTTTACACATTTTTTTAAAATTTATCTTGCTGTCATACTGAGCCCTAGCAGTGCTTCACCAGCACTTTCAATGCCCAGTCCTTGCCTGAATCCTGTCAGCTATTTCACTCTTCCTGGAGACACTCTGCAGAGTGTCTGCCTTATTTCTCCTTCAGTCTCCTCTTTTCCACCTTTTCCATGCTGTCCACAGCCTCTGCAGCCTTGGGTTAGACATTGGGCTTGATGATCCTGGCAGGTCCTTTCCCAGCTGAGATGTTCACAAGGGTATCCAGTGACAGGACAAGGGGGAAGGGCCTTAAGATGGAGGAAAGGTTTATATTAAATATTATAAAGAAATTCTTCTCTGTGAGGATGTTGAGGCACCGGCACAGGTTGCCCAGAGAAGCTGTGGCTGCCTCATCTCTGGAAGTGTTCAAGGCCAGGCTGGAAGGGGCTTGGAGCAACCTGGGATAGTGAAGGCTGTCCCTGTGGCAGGGGGGTGGAACCGGATGATCTTAAGGTCCCTTCCAACCTAAGCCATTCTCTGATTCTATGATTTCATTTAAACATGGGAAAATATTTTTTTCGTTTCTTTTCCTTTTTTAAATTTTGTTTTGAAGGTGGACAAACAGTAGAGCAGTTTGCCCAGAGGTGTTTTACGTCCCTCCTTGAAGATGTTCAAAACTCAGCCAAACAAGCTACTCTGGCTGACCCTGTTTTGATAAGAGGGTTGCAGTAGGTGTTTTCTGTTCTAAACACAACAATTCTGTGATCTTCCCATAAAAACATCCTAAATTATTTCAAACTAGTCTCTTTATACCTGAAGATTAAAGCAGGGAAATGAAAAGAGGAAGACTGTTAAGTCTAAGGTTTTATCTAATACTCCTGAACTTCTAAAAGCTTTATTCTTTCTCTTTTTCTTTCTTAGTCAAATATTAATTAGGTTAGGACCGTAGTTATATAATAATACTCTTGCTATTCCCTTGTGTACAGTGAATAGAAGGCACTTAATCTTCAGAGATAATGATCCAAAGGCTTTTCCTTCTGTAAATCCGAGGCAGCTACAACCCTTCAGCCCCTGCAGGACTCCTCTCCTGGAGTCACAGCGAAATCAGTGCCACACTGTGTAAACATAGGCTCTGCCTTACAGCCTGGACTATTTTGGAAGGAACCTGAAAAAGATTTTGAAGTTTTTTCACTACTAAACAAACAAAAATCCCTACTGCTGGATCGTATCCTTCCTTCTCTGCAAGGATTTATATGCATATTCTTAATTAAATGTCTACGTAAGTGTCCAAAAAGGTAACACTTCTCTTTGTTTGGAGGATCATATTCTAGTAAGTGATTTTATTTAAAAATAGGTAAGATTTAAGAACTGGATCCAGGTTTTCTGCTTTTGCATGTATTGTTAATAAAACCTTCCTTATCATTACAGTGTTGTGGCAACACATGGAGGACAAAAGACTGTTGTTCTTCCTCCTCCTTTTTTTTAATAACCTAAATTTATTTATCTCTGACAACAAATTTTCTCCCAGATAAATTTGGAGCCTAAGTCTCCTGCCATCACAAACTGTAAACTGATGAAATGAGGAACCGATGATGCCTTTGCCTAGAGCAGAGAACAAGGAGGAACAAAAACGTTTTCCTCTGTCCCATACTTCCACTTTTATGCATTGCTTCCCTTAGGAATGCTGTGCTAGCAGCACTCATCCAGCAGGCCCATGGATCTCTTGGATTTTCTATTATTTAACATATGGAGCATGTCAAAAATGCCTTGGGTCCTATCCTCAAGTAGAAAAGTTCCTAAAATCAGTGAAGTCACCAAACCAGATTACAGTAGGGTATATCAGAGAAGAGCTATTTTCTCTAATAATCTGTCCTTATACCCCTCTATGACTCCCCTGTGCTTGTCACATCCTGGGGTAGGACACCAGGACCTCTGCTCTTGGCCTCTACAGAGGCTCATCTCATTAGTCATCCCCAGGTTCTGGAGACCTATCAAGGTTATAAACAAATGGCCAAGGGATCCTGAAGTCAATGTACAGCATTTGTGCTGTGTTGTGTGTCTGGCCTCCCAACTCCTGTGTCCAAGAGGAACTATCTGCTCCAACATCATGGGAATCCATCTAAATGGATGGGAATTCATCTAAAAATATCCCCAAAACATAAAGGGATTTGGAAGCTCGGATTCTGTGGAGCAATGGCAATGAACTGTTGGTAATTAGGCCAGGTTGGTAATTAGGCCCTGAGCAAGTTGGTGTAGTGGAAGGCGTCCATGGAATGAGTTGATCTTCAAGTTTCCTTCCAACCCCAACTGTTCCATGAAACTGAAATCTCACATCATATTCATCTAGTATCTAGTCTTTGAAGAATTTGAAATACAGCATGATGTGTTCAACATTTCATTAAACATTAACCATGCCTAACATGGATGTCAGACATTGGCAGAAATCTTTTCTGAAGAAATTATTCCCCACTTTAAATTCAAGCAGAAATGGAAAGATTTGGAGCCTGAGAGAGACATTTCCTTTTATGAAAATGCTGTTACTGGCAGTCCTTAAAGGTGGGATCAAGGGATTTAATAAATGTAATTTACTTTTTATTGCTGCTCAGAACTGGAGCTACTTTGGAGAGAAATGGGGATGTGCTGTGGGAAAGTGCTACCCTAAATCTCTCCCCATCAAACAAATCTGCCCCAGAGCAGTATTTTAGGGCAGTGTTTTGAAACAGGAAGGGTAAATCTGCAGGAACCATGTGTGCCTGTGCCCTTTTGCTCCTTTAATCCACTCAATCACATCTGATTCTTGTGACTCAGAAATATTTGTCCAACTGAACTGTCTGGGAACTATTCTCTCTGATATCTTTCTAAGGAAAGTTGATTAATTAGCACATTATTGAGTGTTACTCCTATGCTGCAATGGGTTTTTGCTTTGCAGAGGGAAGATAGGCCCTGTTCCAAGTCCATCCTTCAAAGCAGTATCTCTAAATTTTAACTGTTAGCTAAAGGCTGCAATTCTCAGGCAGTCAGGAGTAGCTTTCTCCTTATTCATTCTCTGTTAAAAGACAATTTTTACTATTTGTAAAGCATAAGATCATCCAGAAAATCACGTAATTACTAAACTGAATACCTGGGAATACACTCCTCAAAGGAAATTTAAGTTAGCCAAAACCAGCAAGAGGCTTTTTCCTGCAGCAAGGCAGGATATAGCTTGAAACATCCTTCTGCCTGACAGGCAGCAATGAGTCTCTGGGAACCAAGAAATACAGCAGGAAATATTGAACTTGTAAGGAGAAGTGGTGGGGAAAATGCTGAGAAAAAACACACCTGCTACCAAAATCGCTGATCTGTGTCATTTTCAATATCCTGAGGAAGGTTTTAGTGTGGTTTTTCTTTCCCTTCAGCAAACTGCTCACAAGCCTGCTCTGCTTGGGGTTTGCCTGCCAGCACTGTGCCAGCAGCATCCTGGATGAACTCTACCTGCCAGTAACTCACAGTCTCTGGAGTCTCCAGGGCTGATGGCTGGGCAATGTCAGCCAGAAAAACACATTTCTACCCTCCTCTGGGGAAGAAACATTGAGGTTTCACTCTGAACTGCAACAGGTCCACTTTTTGGAAAATTTAAGTCTCCCAATGCATTGATTTGGCCTTCTTAGACCTTTGCTTAACACAGGTCAGCAGTGATCCACAAGCTGGGTCTGAAATGGGGTAGGAGTACTCAGGCTAGATCCTTCCACTTCCAAGCTTTTCCTGCCATCTTCTCAGAAACTTAATGCTTTTAATGAAAAAAACCCAACAAAACCAAAACCAAAACAAATAAAAAAAAACCCCCCACAAAAAAACCATAATGAACAAAGAAAGAAATGCCAAAAAAACCCAACAACCCCCCCGACAAACAAACAAACAACCCCTCTAAAACCCCACAAACAAACAAAACACCAAACAAAACAACAACAAAAACCACAACCAAACTAAAAACCCCCAAAAAACCTCGGGAAGGGTGACATAACATTCTCAGAATAAAGCAGGAAATATCAAGGAAATTCATATTGCCTCAGGTCCTGCTGGAGTGCCTGGGCTGTAAACCCCTGTACAATGCTAGGAGGTAAAGATTGATTCCATTTCCCTGAAGATCATATCTTGGGTAAATGTATCTGAACAGGAAGAGAAAGGGGAAGGAATTCCTTGAATGTCAACAGCAGTTTTACCCCAACTTTTAAGGATGCTTTAGAAAAATCCCTCTAAAGCTTTCTTTGCTTGAAGAGAGACTTCCCACTTTGTCTGTCCAGCAAAAAGATTCTTAGGCCATTTCTCCCTGAGATGCAGCAATGAAGCATCTGGTCTTTTGACAATGAGAAAGTCCAGAATGGGAAATTCTGACAGAAGAATGGAGGGAATAATGTTACATTGGCAGCATTTATCCCTTTCTCTGCTGCAGCTTGGCGATATCCTGCTGATTTCTGAATTTTTTCGTAAATGAAAAACACACACCTGTCTGTAGAAGTCTTGTTAAAAGCCTTCAGATTGGCACTGATACTGTATAACAATTTTTGTTTTAAGCTAACACATGTAAGGGTTCACTTCTTCGATAAGCTTGGATGGTGTGATGGATTAGTGCTTTGAATGTTAGATCTACCAAAAAAATAAACAGATTCAAAGCTTAGAGTGTGGCGAAACATGGACATTCTGCATGATTTTATAATCTGCTCAATTTAATGATCTATGACAACTCTTTTTAGAAGAATATCTGACTTTGATTAAGGAGGTCAAACAGTGGAGATTTTCCCTTCATCCCATCATAACAGGCTTCAATAGTTACTTATTCTCTGTTAAAATAAGTATCTCATTTCCATTTCAAACTTGGTTGACTTTCAGAGAGCAATTACTATCTAGATCTTTGTACAAATAAGAAAATTCTTAAAGCAAAAGCTTCTGGCAGGGCAAAGGGTTGCAGGTCATCAGAAAAGTTCTTTTTCCAAAATATAAGTGAAACTAAGTGTTGTAATCTCTTTCCTCAAGTGCAAAAGGTATCAGTATAGTGCCTGAAAACTGGAAGTTAACTGGGCAATGATGGAAAATGAGCAGGTTGATGCCAATTTAACTGAGATGAGAACAAGCTCTTTGGGTTTATTGTCACCAACATGTAGAAAACTAGTTTGGGAAGGTGGCTTTCCCCTTTGTGCAGTGAGTTTGAAAAATGAACAGGTTTCCTATTTTGAGAAATTTTACTTGTACAGGCAGATAAACTTACACAGCTGTCTCCAGAATTTTGTTATGTCATAAAAATAGGACACAGACACAGACATATTTAAGAACTTGCCATAGGAAATGGGAATCCTCTTTCTGAAAAGAACTGGAAAACTAATGTTCAATTAAGTGTCTCTTGCCCTAAAAACTGCTGCAGTTCTACAGTTGAGCAACTGGAGAGCTCATAGGCTGTCCAAAAGAACATTCAGCAGTTTTACCATCTTTGTGCTTCATCTCAAATATATTCATCGCTGCCTTTAAGATAATGTTCTGATTACCCTTGCAGGCAGAGTACCTTGTGCCAGGAGGGGGTGACTGGCACCACTCGGAGCTGAGCTGCCTCGCTCTGCTGCAATCTCCCCTTGAGCTGGAATGATTCTGAATTCAGAGAGACTTTTTTACAAGTGGAAGATCTTTGGTAATTAACTAATACTGTGCATAACCTTGTGGTTTGGCAACTTTGACCAGTCAGACGGCAGTTTAGAATAGATGTCCAACGACTGTGCCAATCAGTAAC
>VXBQ01000046.1:1830-30799 GCA_013400175.1 Phainopepla nitens
AAACTGGGGAGGTTTGTCTTGGCTTGCCCTCCATTCCCCCTTTTTCTTTTAAAGTAGACCGAATTGACAAAAATAATGTGAAGAATTTCTCAATGGAGGTGTCTCCCTGAGCTCTGAAGGCTCCATATTAGTTCCAATGAAACAAGTTTTGACAAAGAAATGGTTATCACTTGGAATAAATGAGTTTTTCAACTCTGAAAAGGGGGTGGCAAAAAAACCACAAAAAACAAACAACAAATAAGCTGCTGGGACAGTTTGGATAGGATAAAAACACATGAAATGGATAGAACCACTTGATAAATGGGTATGGATGTTAAAAACATAAGTGGTCTATCTATAAAACCAAATTTGAGTGTTAAGAAAAAGGTATCTTTTTTTTTTCTACAGAAATACACAGGTGAACCAAATTGAAGAGATCAGGAGCAACACAAGAATGTAGAATAAAAAGCATGCTCTGCTTTGCTGGAAAAGCTACATGTAGCCAGATATAGCTGGCTGGTTCATTCTGACCTGTGCTTAAAGAATGATCCATAGTCGTGGATGAATAGAGAAATGAATGGATAAGCAGGTACTTCCTACCTTGTCTGCTTCTGCTTTATTTGCTAGCTATTCCTTCTGTGAGTAAACATGGGAGGCTTCTTCAGATACGAGAAAGCAAGAACCACTGGAAAATCACATGGTCCATGTGGGTCTTTAGAGTGCAATGGAAGTAAATGTCAATTTCCTTTGTTTTTTTTTTGTTTTTTTGTTTTTTTTTCCCCAGAATTATGGTGTTTTCTAGAAAGCATGTCAGAAGATCCTGTCAGGCAAAAGATACTGCTGCAGCTCATGGCCTAGGCAGTACTCAGGAGCAATGGAAACGATATTATGTGCTAGCCTGGATGGCTTAGGTAGGGCTCAGTCAGAATGATCAGGTTATATCATGTTTAATGTAATTTTTACAGATGAAAGCAGCATGGAACAAAATAACTGTGGATTGCATTAAAAGGAGCTACAAACAAAGAAAAAGGGAGGAAAAAGGAGTGAAATAAGAGAAGAACCAGGAGAAGATCAAAGGACATAGAGAAATCTGAGGGATTGAAAAATAAGAGTTTGTGAGAAACAGTGAAAAACTGAAAGAAATGTGGAGGATGCAGCAAACATAGAAGAAAAAGTATACATGACTAAACAAAACCACTGCGTAGTGGCATTGGCATCCCCTTCAACCTCCCAGAAGTTTAGCTTGAGCTGGTCCTGCCTGCTCACCTTCTCTGTTGCCCTCTGAGCCAAAGGGAACTGCCACGCCCCATCTCATGTTCCAGTCAGCAGTGGGCTCTAAGAGGTTCTCTCTTTCTGTATAATCTAGAAGACATGACCTGAATTTAGGTTGTGAGCCATCTAAGTGGATACAAATTGTTCTTTTTTTTGGTTTTTTGCATACAGTTTGTGCTGCAGTTTGTAACTATGCATCACTGCAGTTTAGTTCTGCATCAAAGTGCTATTATCTGTGCTGATGTAGTATAGAATGGCACTGTGTCCTTGCTGCTACTTCTGCTGGATCAAACTGCTTCATCCACTCTTTTCACTGAGGAATAATTTTAAATATAAATTTACTTTCAGTTTTTATATTCAGCTGTGCTTCCTACCTTCAATCAATCCACTGTTCCTTGTGCCCTCAAAACAGGTACTGGGCAGAAGAGAGATCAGGAATAGCTAAAATATTATGAACATACTGACTCTCTGGATCTCTGTCCTTTTTAAAGTCAGTAATTCCCTTGAAACATTCAGCAGTACCTCTGTCTTTGATGAGAACTGGCCAATGAATGAAAACCATTTTTTCCTGGGGATAGACGCCATAGCACAGCCATTATTTTGTTAGAGAAGCATGTTAAAAATCCTTATTAAGTTGCTTCCTCTGACTGTAACAGTGTTGCTGAATGTGTGAAACAAGATAACAGACTGATACAAAGTACTCTAAAACCAGTGCCATAACTATTGATTTGTTCTGACTGTAATGATAGAGAGCTTTCATTGACCCACACATGAGATCTGCACTCTGTTTTAACATCAGGGTCACTTAATTCCTAACACCACTCACTCACAGGTGGCCCCAAGATAAAGGATAGAGAACACTAGATATTTCTAACACTGCAAAGGAACATTTGTACCCAAATTTCTGGGTCAGCTCTTCATTCAGAGGGCCATTGGAGGAATTTGCATTTCCCCAGCTCTAGAATGTTTAAGTAACCATACTTTTAAGTAACTCAAGTCCGTCTCCGCATCTGCTATCTAATACAGGCAGTAAACTGTCCCCATGCAGTATACTTTTACTTTCAAATCATCCATTCTGGGTAGAAATAATATCACATACATACTTCTTCTTTCAGTTAAAAAAAAAGTCATTTTCCTGTGACTGGTAAATTTTGTTTTGGAGGCAAATGATTATAGCTCACACCTTTTATTACTACAAGCAGAAGAGAAGAGCAAGATATAGACAGAGTTTTACATTAAAACAATAAATTGGGATAGAAAAGTCAAACAGAAAGATGGAAATTGACTTCTTGCCTTCTGTTTCATAACTAGGCTGCCATATTAAACATCTTTGTGGAACAAACAGGGCAAAATTAACCTCTTCCTAGTGTACACTCTATTCAAATTCTGTTCAAACCAGATAAGATAAAGAAGAGAGAATGTGAGGATTTTGCCAACAGGCAAACAGGGAAGCAGCCATTCCACTATAACTTCACCAGAGACATGATGGTTGTGGGTTTACACTGCAGTGAATTTATATTTTTATTAATCAACACCATTAGAAATGCGTTCCAACTACAGTTTTGATATAGAACAATATAAATGCAAAGTATTTTTATTATCCTTCCATCTGGTAATCTTCAAGTGCTTTGCAGATGTTAGGAAGCCAAGCCTCATAATTCATGATGACATAATGTTTCAGAAAATCAAAACAAGTTGCAATCCATGCTGCTTTTCTAGGTCAGATACTTTCTCAGGAGTTCACTGCATTGACAGGGCAGTTTAGTAAAATACATAGACCAGGACTGAGAGAGGTTCTTCAAGAGGAAAAGAGCCTTTTTTCTTAATCAAAAAAATCTCCAATCTGTCTTAGAAATTATTTATATTGTCCTCAAACCTACACTACCCAAGCAATCGAGAGTAAAGGATAGATAAGTCTCACTTTTCCAAGTTCAAAAGGTGCTTTTCAAAGAGGTAAATGGAGATAGAAATGTTTAGCAACTAGAATAATTTAAAAAGCAAAGAAATACTGCTGCTTCTAGAGGTATGAAAGGAGATCTCCTCTGGCTTTTCGCACTGGGACTTAATGTTTTCCCTTACTCAGATTTTTAATATGTTTTGTTCAGGTCTAATGTCTGAAGAGCATCCACAATTCCTGGCTTGTACTTAAAAAGAATCTGACCCACTGATTCTTTATGAAAACAAGACACTTTTACTTTCCCATACAAACCTCAAATAAAACAAGGCTCTGTTAGGGATCCTGCATATAACTGGTTTGTAAACAGAAAAAAATAGTTAGAAATTCTTTCCATTTTTAAAACAGGAATATTTCAACAAAAAGGGCTTCTCTTACCCCAGGAGATACAAACTCAGATGATGTAAGACGTAGTAGTGAGCAGGCTGTATCACAGGAATGCTGCAAACTAGCCTTTAGAAGATTCTCATGATCCCTCTTGACTTCCCTTTCAATTCCTACCAAGATAAAATGCCATTCTTGGAAGAGTGAAGCTTGATAATGATGTGGATGTGGAATGGTTGAAGCTGGATTTTAAACTCTTTGAAAGGTAAAGTGTGTAACTACCTGTTAAGACCCAAGCCTGCTTGATGACTTTTTAAAGAGGAACTTGGATTTAGATTTATTCTGGTGATGCACAGGGGAAACAGTAAATTTCACAGGAGGTTGAATAAGAAACTTCTACTTGCAAACTTTAGAACATTAAGGTAGAAAAAAACTACTTGGCAAATTTAAAACAACAGTCAAAGTAAGGCACTTCACAAAGCACTGACTTTGCAAACTTTGATCCATCCAACTTTAAATTACCCACATTTTGAGAAGAGGAAGTTACAGGAAGAAAGAGAAAGAGAGAGAAGAGATAATGATATATGTATAGCTATCACTTTAGATCCAGCATTGTCCTAGCTGCTTGTAAATCCAAGGCAGTTGGGCGCATCAGTGTTACACACCTGTGCCACAGCTTTCTATCTGTTCTGGTCTCCCAGGGCCCTCTCTAAGGCACCTGCCTGTGCTTTACTATTCCCCAGGGGCCCGTGTGGCCAGACAGAACCCTTCTGTGTGCTGTGTGTCTTGGCAGCCAGTTTGGGACTGGACCAAGAGCTCCAGGGGCAGAGTGTGTATTGTTCCACCTACACAGAACTTGCCCTGCCCTGCCCCTTCCTCTTCCCCCATCTTTTTCTACCTAGATGTTCTGAGCCAGTAATCATTCCTTCAGTCTCCTAGTCTACCATCTAACACTTAAATTAGTTATAAGAAGCCATTGAGAATGGCATGTTTTGGAGTGCAGAAACCTTATGAGTAAGTTCACAGCATTTATTAACCCTAAATTCTCTCTCTAGAACAGGTGATAAAATGGTAAATATAATCCTCAAACCTTTTATCCCTTTTGTAACTGTTATCTTTTCTGCTTATAAAAATTTCCTCTGTCTGGATGTTCTTTAACCTGAACACATATAATGTTTCAAAAGGAGCATTCAGAACAGACAGCATGGCTTCATAGCTGCAGTACTTCCTATAGAGGGTGTTATTCCTATTAGAGATCACATTATCTAAAACAAACTGCACTGGTTCTGTTGACAGATAGTCTAAGATAAAGTTTCTAACAGAAAGTTTGGAAAAGCTTAGCCTGCTTTTTTGCTTTTAGCTCGCTGAAGTATTTTTTGTTTGGTTTGTATGTGTTTATTGTAGACTACATGGTGCTCTATCAGGATCATTCCATTGGAACTGTTCTGTGAGTTCTTGTTTCTCTGCACAAACTACAGAAGCTGTTTTGCTGCTCCACAAATCTGTGGCTACTAAACCCTCCTGCTTACCATTAAACAATGTGACAAGATCTGTAGACAAACAAACCTTCTTTCAAACTTACTTTCAAACAGACCAACTGCAACAACAACTTCACAACTTTGGCACAAATAATTCTTCTAAAAAATGCACTTTGAAATATAAAAAAAAGAAGCTCAGATGATAGTTTATAAATATTTTTAGATCTATTTCTGCTTATAAACCTGGAAATAATGGAATTAAAGACATATCTTCAGAAGCATGTGCATGTATTTGCACACAACATTCAAAATGCTTGTATTCCTGTATTCGGGTAAAATGTATTACCACATCAAAAGCAAAACAGCAAATTGAGTTTCACCTTTTTAAATCTCAAGAATCTGATCCTTCTGGATAGTATTCCCATTTATTCTCTAGATATAACCAAAAAATCCAGGATACACTGCTAATGTTCTGTGTATTCAGTGTTTCTAGAGGAATTCCAAAGAGTAGAAGCTTACTACAGAAGAAAACAGCAAGCAGTTAACAACTGAAAGAGGAAAAGAGAAATAGAGTAGTCACTTATGCTCTGGCCTTGATACAGCCTAGTAGTGACATATAGCCACACTAGTACTCTCAAATTCTCTTCTTCAGGAGGATTCACATCCTCACTTTCAAAAATGAGCTGCTAGGTTCACTTCCTGTTGATTCATTTATGTTCAACACGCAATAGACATATTCAACACATATTTCTTCTAATCTTCCATTATTTATATATCTCTATTTCTATGTAGCCTTTTTTCCTAAATAACCTATCTCTCACTACAATATCCATTAAAATTCTTAGGATGATTCACACTGTGACCTTTACCACCTCAGTGAATGTTTTCTTGTGTCAGAAACCGGCATTCCTTTCTCACTATACAAATTCCACTGCCTGAGCAAGGATTGTTCCCATTAAGTTCAAATCACAAGACTGAAGCCTGCAAACCCTTCACAGGCATAGTCATTCATAGGTTTCCCTTATATGTAAGGTTCACACCATCAGGTTTCCAGTTTATATGCAATTCTTTTCCATTGGGAGCATTTGGATTTCCATTTCTATCCTGGCTTTGCCTCACTGACATTTCCAATCCCATTTCTTTGTATGCAGAAGACAGACTTATTGAAAAAAGGTGCTTTTTTCACAATGAAAAGTTATGTCAGTGTTAGACATATGTGTATTCTGACTTCCCTGAGTTAAAATGTCATTAATATATTTATTTGGATGAGTCTAGGGCATAACTCAAATGATCCTACCAGGGTATCATTCTGAATTTATATTTTCTTTCTGCAGCTAGTATGGGAGACCGTTTGAATGCTGTTATCCAGCTAAAGAAGAAGAGGAATTTAAATACTCATTTCCACAGGAAAGGGTTAAATGTATTCTTTTCAAACATCTGCAAGAGCAAAGACAGTATGCATATTTTGAAATAGTAGCAGAATTTTGTGTTTACATTAGAAGGACATTAGTCATGTGCAAAGCAATACAGTCAAATCAAGGGAAAAATACTGATGATCAGTTGACACTATCAGCTGCGAGATAACTGATAATTAAAATAAAATAAAGGCATGACAGTGAGAGCTCTATAAGCAGTGGAAGTTAAAAATCCAAAGAAGAGGAAATAAAAGTGAGGGTCTTTGCAGGATGAAGAAGTTACTATCAAAAATGAAATCCAGAGAACAAGGAGGAAGAAATGTAAAAGAAAAAACTTAGGAGGAATGCTTTAAGGTGAGAGGAAGGACAAAGGCAAAATAAGAAAAAGAAAAGAGACTGCCAGGTTGAGCAAAGGGAAAGGTTCCTGAGTGAAAGCAGTGACTTTTTTTCCCATCCCTTAAAAAGCCTGACAATTTCTTTGGCAGAAAATGCTTGGCAAAGGCAATAGGAATGGAGCAGGATGTTTTAGAGGAAATTCAGAAATAGCAAAGAATTGAAGGGACAAAGGTCATGCTAGTTTAAGAAAAAAGAAAAATCTCAGAATATTTTGAGTTGGAAGGGACTCACAAGGATCATTGGGTCCAATTCTTAAATGAATGTCTCGTATGGGGATTGAACACATGACCTTGATGTAAAATGAAGATACTGGTCAAGGGACAGAGAAATGGATTAAAACAAAAATAAAAGAAAATTTTGTGGAATTGGAAACTGCATGATGCTTACATTATCTTTCTTCAGCAAGGCATAGTGACATTAATGTAGGTTGAAATCAAAGAAAAAATGAATGCTAAAAATATGCAAAGAAAGGTGACTTTTGAAAGAATCCCAAGGAAGCAAAAGGCAAGATGAACAATGAAGGAGAAAAGATCAGGCAGGAGAGATAACAAAATGGATGTAGAATAGATAGGAGGATCAGTAGCAAGTGATTCAGTGAAAAACTGCAGTAAGCAGAAACCAAAATGGTGGCTTAGAGCATGGATCTGTCCAGGCAATGGGACCAAGAGATTGCAAGGGAGAGCCGGTCCCTTGTCACTGTGGAGTCACAAGGACCTTCACTGTGGAAGCCACAGTTCCCTCAGCCTGACTAGCAAAGTGAGGAGAGAGGGAGAGCCAGGATTACTGAAGGAATAGGAAAGAGAATCAAAAGAACTGCAGATGAGCACAACAGAGGCAGACGAGCACAGAGGAAGGAAGAATTAGATATGACAGATCCTGTCTGCATTGGTATGTCATGTTAGTGCTTGAGTAACTTGCAGTAGTATTGTGAAATGTTTGAAAAAAAGGAAGATGAATTTAGGTTTTGCCTCCTAAAAAATTACTAAAACATTTAAAAAATTTTCTGGTAATCAAAGTCTGTCTTGACTATAAACTAAGTTCACATTTCAGGTTTGAATGAAAACCCAAAGTTAACTGAAGTTTTTGTTTATGGTTTAAAGTATTTATGGATTAAATGAAGAAGCTTTCTAAAAAATAGTGTAGTGCACACACACACACACACATACATTGTAAGGATAATATGGTCTCTTTGAGATACTACCACAGGGATGATGTGAAAACATCCTATGAAACTTATAAGATACTTATCATTCTTGTTTGTTGGACTGTGTATATATCTATATATAAAATCTCAAGCACATCTTGAAAGGGAATTGCATGATAACTAAAAGTGCAAGAGATTTGACACTACACACCACATCTTAGCGCAGAAGTAATTACGAATGTTCATTTTAATGACAGATAATTGAAATCTACTATTCAGCTTTATAAGACTACGCAGTAAGATATCACAGATGCAGATCTTATTCTTTTTGTGGCTCAGAAAGCAACCAGCACAAATCAGTACAACCTTATCATTAAGCAGAGAATTCTTGGGGTGTTTTAAGAATTCAGTTGTGGCTTGTCACATGATCTGCATAAAGTGATATAGTAAGTGGTCTGTGAAAAGCACTGTTTCTTTTCTCTTTTATTCTGTGGCAGAAATAAAGGACACAAGCAGCAATCTGATGCTCTGTCACAAGCAGCCAGTGGTAAGCCTTTTCATATCACAACTCCAGTACCACATGTCTTCCATCTGCACTGAGATACATCCAAAGAAATGGTTACTCCTTCATGAAGGGTCTGCATTTACTAACCATTAGCTGCTTGTTCCTTTCAGATCCCTGAAAGAAAATGAGAAAGAAAACTGCCTGGTTCTTGAGCATTGCTGGTTTTCAGTGTTTATCAATACAGTAAGTATTTTGCATTTTTCTTCCTCTGGGAAACCATTTTGATTTGTAACTATAGCATGGTTTTGCTGGACAGTTCCCCTTTGTAAGAAACTAGCAAAATCAATGGAAGGCTCTGACATGACCTTGACTCACCCTGCTTCTGCTTGTTTCTGCAAATTCCTTGCAAACTCCAGGGTGGCACTCCCCACTACTGACCTCAATCCTCATTCTACAAAAAAATGCTGGCTAATTAGTGATTGGGCATTAACATCAAATAGCCCTACTCTTTTTGGTGTTAATTTATAAACAATGACTAATAAATAGAGACACAAACTCAGTTTCTGAGAGGCTTTTGGAGTGATAATAAAATCAGACAGTTAGAAAGTTTCCAACCTTTTTGAGTGTTAGAAATCAGGTATGTTTTATTGCAGCACACTGGTCACTCAGACAATCCTTCCTCTAATTGAGCACCCTGAGCTTTGGGTAAACAGAGCTTTTATCATAAACAGTGATTACATACTCATCAGCTATCCCTGATTACCTGATGTATATGTATTAGTTTATTTTCCATGGTTGTACCCTTAATGGAAGCCTTTATGAGGTTCTTTGGCATCTGTCTTTTAACGTCCGTGTGTCCTTTTTAGGTGGTTGTTCCTCAACACCTGCTTGTGAGTAAGTGCAATATTATTGCATAACCTCTGCTTTGTCAGCTTTGCAGAGCTGAGCTGTCATCCTGCTTGCGTTTGCATGCATTTGCACAACTCCTGATTGCCTAAGTTACACCCTTTATCTATTTCTCCAAGCCTGTGCTGTTCTATTCAACTATCCTTATGAGAGTAAAATACTGTTCTGTTCTGTTCTGCTGTTCTTATCAAGTCCTCCCTTTTCTCGAGACTAAGTTCCTTATGGGAACTAGTCTACTAATATCTGTATTTCATTTTTAAGCATAAAGCACTACAACAGCTATAACACTGAATCATGATGCAAGACAAAACACATAAGCAATGATTAATGCAGATTATTATAAACAAATGTTTTAACCAAGTCCAGCTGGGTAACCATGAAGTAAGTTTGGTCCTCCTGAGCTCTCTCCAAGAGCTCACACAGTGGCTTTACTTGCAACCCATAACTGCTGATCCACAGGTGACACCATCAGACCATCCTAAGAAATGCACACACTCTCCTACCATTCGTGGCTGTGGAAGTTGGCCAATTGCTTCTTTTTGTTCTTGTTCCAGCCTCCTTTGTCCTTGGAGGATTTTGAATCCCAAGTCGGTTAATGTGGTCTGGACTATTTGAGCTTGGTCTTTGGATACTCTGGATCCACTTAGTCACAGAGAATTTACACTCTGATCCCAACACTGCTGTTTAGTTCCAGTGGCTATCAGAATGTCATCTACATACTGTAACAAAATTCCAGGAGGGTTCTGATTTTCCCTTTCCTCCTGTTCTTTTGCTAATTGATTTCCAAACATAGTGGGGCAATTTTTAAATACCTCTCCTGTGGTAGTACTGTCCAAGTTGGATTCTTCTCCCTGTGTTTGGATTTCCCCATTCAAAAGCAAAAAGCTCTTGACTTTCAGCACTCAAAGGAATACTAAGAAAGGCTTGTTTCAAATTTAATACTGTACACTATTTTTATATTCACTCCAGCTTGTTAGCAAGGTATAAGGATTTGCTACTACCAGGTGTATATCTTCTACTATCTTATTTACAGCTCTAGGGTCCTATCCAGCTGGTAATCCTCTCTGTTTGCCTTCTAAACTGGCAAAATAGCAGTATTAAATTTGGATTCACGGTTTTTCAATAGGCCATATATTATAAATTTTTTCACAAGGGGAGATAACCCCTAATGGGTTTCTATTTTCAAAGGAGATTCCATTTGTTTTACCAGTCCCACTCCAGACTTCAACTTCATTCTAACAGGCCTGCTCTTTTGGATTGCTCAATCACCTCTCCAGCCCAGACTATTGGAATCACTGCATCCTCAAGTGATATAGGCAGATGGATCACACCCAACTTCGACAACTAGTGCAAAAATAGGGGCTTCCACATAATGAGGTTGTGGAATAATAGCCTGTATTTTGCCATTTTAAAATTTTATTTCAGCAATTAGTTTTTCCAATAAATCTTTCCCAAGGAGATGCTTTGGTGAATTGGGTAGATACTAAAAAGGTGAGTTTGTTTTCCTAATTCAAAATCAATGGGCTTGAAAAAGGGCCAAGATTTTCAATTCCCTATTGCACCAACGATTGATATAGAATCAATATTCAGGTTTCCTTTTACTGTATTTAGCACAGAGTAACTAACTCCAGTATCTACTAAAAATTCTACCTCCTCATTACCTCCTCATTTCTCAGCTCAGCTGTAAGCAGAGGTTCTGCTAGGGAAAAATCCTCTGGTTTCCCACAGCCATCATCAGTGATTGCCATGAGATAAGAGTGGGGGCTTTTATGTTTCACCTGTGGACAATCCTTTCCCAAGGCCTGTCTTTATTACAGTATGCACACTGATTTATACCAAGTTTCCTGGTCGGGGCTGGGGGGGTTCAAGGTGCCCCCTTCCTCTCCCTGGGGATACCATTCCTTTGGAAATCCTTCTATAATTGCAAGCTTTTGTTTTTGTTTGGAGGGTTTTTTGAGTATTAGAAGGTAGGTGCCAGCCACTGACCTCCAGTTATTAAGGTCTGTTACTGAAAACGACACTTTTACTGTGACTGCACCTTTGGCACCTACTCTCCAAGGGAGGCAGCTACTATCTGTGTTTAGTTTTAATTCTCCCTGCAACCAGACTAAAAACCTCTGCTCTTGGATACATCCTCCCTATCTCTTCTATCCTTTCATCTGTATGTGCTAAATCTGCCTCTTTGTATGCCAGCTCCCTCATAATATCACTCTTGGCTTTCTTATCTGTTCTCCTGTTTAAGCTGCAACTAGGACTGACCGTAAGATCTAAGTCATCCTCCTTATTGGGGAGACGTTTAGAAAAAATAGTTCTATATAGCACAGAGAACAACAATATTTTAACCATTTTCCTTGACCCTCCTTTTCAAGAGCCAGCACAAAAGGGTCTGAGGGAGTTGGATTCAAGGCACAACCTTTCTGCCATTCAGGATGATTCCACAACGTGAAGAATGTATCAACATACATAACCTCATCCAATTTCTGTTCCCATCTTAAAAAATACATTAATTGTAACAATGTTCAAGGTTCCACTTTTTTGCCAGAGTGTAGTTTGTACAATACCCACCACTGATTACAACACTAAACTGAAATCTCTCTGGTAGCTGTTTCCCCAGGGGGACTGCCAGTCTTTCTCCAATGCTGCAAAATGCAACTAAGTGTGTCAGAATACCCCCTTTAGATTGTCCACTACCTATTATCAAATAGTAGACCCAAAATGTTACAGTACAGATACAAATGCAAATACAAAACAATTATCAGTTGAAAAAACCAAGTCAAATACCAAATTTAAGAATACCAAATAGCCCCACACTGTGCTGGAAGACCCACACATCTTATATGGGCAGGATTCCCAAAAGAATGCTTTATTATTGAATGGGATCCTACACATGTCCCAGACTGATCTGAGGCTCTTCTCCAGGAATGTCCTGGTGCCAGCATGAAGATCCAGATATTCTTGGATCCACAGAAGACCAGGGGAAGGGTCTCATCTGGAGTCACCAAAAAAATACCAAATTCAGCTAGTCTCTCCTTTTTTTTAAATGAAAAATGAAGGCTGAAAAATTTAATCTATCTGACAATCTTGAGACTTATACAGAGTTTCTAGAGAATTAGAGAATGAAGAATGAAACCCAAGAACTTACCCTATTTCTTAAGCACTCAATATTTAACAGAATATGAAATAGGAATAGACAGTGGGGGCATGTAGAGTCAAGGAATCTTACTAAAGACACCACTAATCTGCAGTTTCTCTTACAAGGTCTGAGGGCAGGTATTTTGGATGACCAAATTTGTCAGTAATTAGTATCTCAATAAAACCCCAAGAAGTGGGAGCATCCAGAGGACAGCATAGGTGCAGTACAAACAGCAGCAGCCCTGTGTGACAACAAAACCTGTAAGCATGCTGATGGGGAAAGGGTTGGTGTCACACAGCCCTCTTCTCTCTCCCAGCTGTGTACAGTTGGAGCACTAGCAACAATTCTGCCATGTTTTTGACACTCTAGGAGCTACATTAGCTCAACAAGCCACAGCTCAATTATCCATTCCCCAAAAATGTCACAATTTCCATGCACAGGGAACAAAAGATCAGCCACATCAAACTGGACAACAGGTTTTTCCAGCACATCCATTCTCTCTTCACTGATGATCATACATGAGTGCCTCGGGAGAAAATACCTGAAATTCAGATTAAGAGTGGCATTCAGTTCACTGATTTATTTTAAGAAAGGAGACATTATTTATCCTCCATTTTTTCAACTAAGCTAATGGATTTGCTTTTAATTCTCCTATTTCTCCTCCCCGCAGAAATAAACCTTCCTACCACACAAAATGAAAAAAAGCTTCCAATATTATACCACTTTAAGCAGGTATGCCAGCTCAAAAGTAAACCAGCAGGAGAAACAAATCCCACACAAACACCTTGAGAGAGATTTCAGGTTGGAGTTACAATTTAATAGAAAGATTACAATAAATGCAATGATACAGAAAAAACTGGCTTAAACCGACAAAGTCAGAGTACAACCTGGCACCCTGTTGGTCAGGGTGGTGGCTGCAGCTCCTTAAGCACTGGTTGCAGCGTTGTTGAAGCGAAGGGTGCAGTCTTTTTGGAAGCGGTGGTCCTGCGGAAGGTCTGGTACTCCTGTGGAAGCTCGGGTCCTCCTCTGGGTCCAGTGAGTGGTGGTAGTGTCCCAAACCCCCAGCCCTCAAGCGTATATGCAGTGGAGCTCAGGTGGCACCTCCCCTAGGATGGGGGAGTTCACAATGGAATGATGAGGTCCTATGAGTTATGGGGTATTTTTGGAGTGCCTGATGGTCGTTTCAGCGGCATATTCTGAGGGTGTCTGTCCCGTTCATCACGGCCCATTAGCAGAGGTGACGCCCTCAGGATAGGTGGTGCTGCTGCCTCCCCCGAGGGAGTTAATATGGGCAGGGTCACAGTGAAGACGAAGAAACACTACCCCTCCTCGCAGGGTTTCCCTCTTCCCATCTAACATGCAGCTTGTAGCCTGAGGCATCGGGTGTGCACCGGGCAGCTGCTATGAATGACCCATCATTAACAGTTCATTAGAAATTATGTAGCTCGGAGTAGAATACACAGTCTGGTTACACCCATATTGGCACCCTTTTTCCTGTCACCACCACAGGAGGCCATACATAGGTATTCAGGACCACTGAAAAATCTGTGGAGCAATCAGCAAGACTGCACACATGCAGCATCTTTCTTCTCAAAGAAAACAAAAGGAAACAGAAAATAGAAGTGGTCTGCCAAGCAAATCAAAGGACCAAGTAGCTACGCGTGATCTGTATCACTACAGCTGCTTATCACTGTCGTCACTACAAAGCTAGCTCCAGACAAGCATGCTGAAAAAACAGAAGTTCTTGCAGAAAATTCAGCCAACATAGTAAAGATTAAAGCTCAGGCAGTTTAAAAAATATTCCTGAGTTTTCTATAGTGTCTTGTATCAGAGCTCGGTCTTATTTTGGTAAACTAACCTGCTTACTCTCTGTCCCCATCCATTGCTTCCTGCCTTCTCTTAAGACTACAAGTTCTCTAGGAAAATGTGGGCGACAATTTGTAGCAATCATTCAAGCACTTAAGGTTCTTGCAAAGGATCTGGTTTTATTTCTATTTGGTTTTAATTAGCTGTGCACAAAAACAAAAAGAGCTTCACAGCCCCCAGTCCACAATCTCTGTCTGGCAACTTCAGCCTTTAATGGTACAGTCCATTCCTCACAGCATTCCCTCGAAGCTAAGAAAATAACATTTAAAAATGTTCACAATGAAAGATTTACATCAACCTCATTAACAGACAAACTGTTATCTCTATAACAGTTGCATGTTCTGGTCAGTCATGTTTACAGTATGGTACACACTTACTTAGCATCATCTGTGAACTAGTTTATCTGAGAACAACATATCTGTGACAAACAAAGGCCATTTTAAGATAAGCATGTTAATTACTGGTGACTGAAAAGTGAAAACCAAGTCAGAGTTTAGGAATGGTACCCCCCAATTTAGTACTTCAAATAAAACCATCCTGCTGCTCACTCCCCTCTCCCTTTTCCCTCTCCCAGCTGTGGGTGGCTGGAGAGAAGAATTGGAGGTACAAAAGTTAGAGATTGTGTGTTGAGATAGGAACAATCTACTGGAAACTGCACTGAGACAACAAAACAAACAGAAACTGCAACAATACTAATAAAGAAAGTGCACAAAAAAGAGGGTGATTCACATGCAAAAAAAAAAATGTTTACCACTGAGCCCACAGGAGGTTCTCCCTAGAGCCCTCTTCCCTCACCCCTCATAATGATAAGTGATACAGAATAACCTTCGTGTCCTAGCCATATCCCTCAGCAAAGCCTCCTCTGACTACAGAACCAGAACACCTTTGTCTCTGTATCTAGATGAAATAGCTGCTTTAACTAGTTAAACTACTCGGCTAAATTACATAGTTTACATCAGCAAAAGTCAATCATAATTCCCTAAAAATGGGTCCTGACAACAAAGCTCTTGTGTGGCCCTGCAGTGGAATGGATTGGGAAATCGATCCAAGTTCAAATTAACTCAGCAAAGTAAAAGAGAGAAAGAGTGAAAGTACAGCTTTAACACCTTTCGGAGGAGGAAGGGAAAAACTGAGGAAGAAAGCACAAACTAGTTTGGGGTGTTCTTGTAAGAGTACCAGTCCATGCTGGTTTACACTGTTTGTGTAATCCTGGAATCAAGATATGAAATATGACATCTTTCATGTCATATTAAATCCACTTTAACTGTGAGATGCCCCCAAGTAGGGCAGCTCTATACTGTTCATCTACATTTCTCCCTTTTCTCTTGCTGGATCTTGCTGTTGTGTGGCTACGACGTACAGCAGGTCATCTTTAGGAAGGCCAAAGCCTACCTGGAATTGAATCTTGCAAAGGACAACAAGAAGAGCTTCTAGAAGTGTATCAGCAGCAAAAGGAAAATGCAGGGCCACTGATAAATCACATGGGTATCCTGGTAACAGAAAACACAGTGAAGACGAAATTATGGGGTATTTTCTTCACCCCAGCCTTCACTGCTGAGGATGGTTCTCAGGAGTCCTAAGAGTTTGGATGTAAGAGAAGAAGGCTGCAGAAAGAAACACTTCCCCTTTTTTCACAGAGGTTGGGTTAGAGACTGGCAAGACAAATGAAACACCAATAAATCCACAGGCCCTGTTGGGATGCACCCATGAGTGCTCAGTGAGCTGGAAGATGATGTTGGTCTGCCAATTGTAGGAAGGACAAGGTTACCTCATCTTCAAAAAAGGCAAGAAGAAGGCCGTGGGAAACTACTGGCCAATCAGCCTCACCTCTGTCCCTGGTGATGGAACAGGGAGTACTGGAAGTCTGGGAAAGTGAAAAAGGGGATGGAAAGGGGATGGAACAGGGAATACTGGAAGTCATCAACACACATGTAGAAGAAAAGAGGATCATCAGGAATATCAGCATGGGCTCACCCAGGGGAAATCATGCTTGACAAATCTCATAGTCTTCTATGATAGCATGGCAGGGGAGAGCAGTGGATGTTGGCTACCTTGACTTCAGCAAGCCTTTTGGCACTGACTCCCATAACATTCTTGTAGATAAGCTTAGGAATTGTGGGTTGGATGAATGGACAATGAGGAGGATCAAGAGCTGTCTGAATGGCAGAGCTCAGAGGATCATGATCAGTAGAGTCCAGCTGGAGGCCTGTAGTCAGTGGTGGACCCTAGGGATCAATACAGGGTCCAGTCTTGTTCATCTTGTTTTCCTGGATGAAGGGATCAATTGTTCCCTCAGCAAGTCTTCTGATGACACCACACTGGGGGGACTGGCTGATAGACTTCAAGGCTGTGCTTACATTCAGCAGAACCTCGACAGGCTGGAGAAATGGGCAGAGAGAAACCTAATGAGGTTCAACAAGGGCATGTACAGGATCCTACACCTGGGGACAAAGGACCCATTGCAGGAAGAAGAATACTGTTGCAGGTCTTAACTTCTAGAAGGACCAGGGGGTCTTCGTGGACAGCAAGCTGATATAAGCCAGAAGAGTGCCCTTATGGCCATGAGAACAAATGATATCTTGGGGCTCATTGGGAAGAGTGTGACCAGCAGCTCAGGTGAGGTGATCCTCCCCCTCCACTCGGCTCCAGGTGAGGAATATTATGTCCAGCTCTGTGCTCTCAGTACAAGGAAGAAAAGGAGCTAATGGAGATGGTCGAGTGGAAGCCACAAATATAATAGAGGTCTGAAGCATCTCTCTCATGAGGAGAGATTGGGGGAACTGGACCTCCTTAGTCTAGAGGGGAATCTAATAAACAGATAAGAATATCTCACAGGCTGGCGCCAAAAGGATGGTGCCAGACTCTTTTCAGTGGTGCCCAGTAACAGAACAAGGAGCAACACCCATAAACTAAAATACAAGAAGTTCCACTTAAACATGAGCAAGAACTTCTTGACATTGAGAGTGGTAGAGAACCACAACAGACAGCCCACGGAGGTTGTAGATTCTGCCTCTCCAGACATGTGCCCCTGCCACATGGACACACTCCTGTATGCTTTAGATGACCCTGCCTTGGCAGGGGAGTTGGGCTAGATGATCTTCTGAGGCTCCCTTTCAACCCTAACAATTCTGTGACTCCAATTAGTCTGACAAGCTTCAGGGAAAGTTTTTGCCATAAGTACACTGGCTGTCAGCTTTAGGACTCTGATCATGCCCTGCTTCTCCAGGAAAGGTTCTCTTCTGGTTAAATCACTAAAAAACAAAAGCACAATTATAATTTTTGTGGGTTTTTTTGTTTTCTGGAGTATAACTAGCAGTATAATATGCTGAAAGCATGTGCATTTATTCATTTTATCAATTGAACTTAAAACCCTACCCTTGCACTGACTTCAGTTTCCTGAAATATATTCAAGAACATCAGAATTCCCCTAAAACGCTAGCAATACTTCTGAGAGCATGAATGTGGTTGAGCAAAGCATTGTGGTTCTTAGCACGTGAAATATATTGCCTGTCTGGGCAAACTCTCAAATATGGTGTGTCTCCTCTTCCAGAAGGGAAGAAAGAGGGCCCCACCTTCCTAGTGGTAATGTATCACATTCTATTTCCTACATATTTATTTCCTGGTAAATGAAATCTATACACAAGTGAAAGACATCCACTTTTTTCCCCCCACATGTCCTCTTTGCCTTCTGATTCCTCAGCCATGCTTTCATGAAAATGGATGAATTAGGGCATATATGCTGGCTCCAAAATATTGTGGATTCATAAGAAAAAATGGTTTGGCTAGTTCAAACTCACTCTGTGGATCCAATTTGTTCAAAACAAAAGTATTTAAAGGATAACATTGTCCTGGCAGATTTTCTGGCAGATCACGTATCACCTGTCCTCCTGCAGTGACCATGAAGCCAGAATAAATACTATACTGTGTGTTCTAGCTGATTTGACAGAAATGCAGTCATACACTCAGGCCTGAGCCAGTCCAAATCTGTACTAGGACTGATCTGGTTGTGTACAGCTCTGGTATTCCTGAACACTGAACCAGAGCAAATAAAACTAGCTAAATCCTCTTTTAATCCTCCACATAAAGTTGCAAGGGATTTCTAGGAGTACAAATCACGCAACATGGATTGTTTTGTCTTTTCTCAGTTATGGGCAGAGTGTTTTGTATAAGGTCCTCAAATCCATCCTCCATTTTTCTGGGGTCTTCTACTGACAAGCTCCAGGGCACAGCATAGAGTACTATAGTAAATTCCTGCATATCCAAACATTTTATTTCCCTGTGCCTGCAGTGAGAAGAAGCTTAGCAGTGGAAACCTACAGTTTAATTGTTTGCTTTCAGAGGTACTGGCTTTCCTTCAGTGTAAACAAAACCGCTTTTTATGTCATTTGTTACGAGAAACAATGTCCAAAGTAATTTAACAGATACTCTAATCACTGTCAAATTAATAGTCCAATAATTTCCCATATTGCTTAACAGTCCTGGAGAAAATGCCCTAAATGAATGTTGCTGTTGTTATTCTCAGTGTCTGGTATGCTCCACACACATACACTTGAGCACTAAAGCAAATGCTTGCTAAGTCCCAGCTCATACAGCCCATGCTGCTTTGCAGGCCCTAAATCTGCTTTACATGCAATCCTCTGTTTTTCTATAAATTTCTTTTTGTGTAACAGTTTTCGTTTTCTCCACTTTACTGGAATACTGACTGCCTACTACAAACTTTCATCAGGATATGGGGAAATATCTTTAGTGATTTACAGGTATTTCCTCTGTCTCCTCTGGAGTACTCAGGATTCTGGAATGTTTGAAATCTGGCCACCTCAGGGGACTCAGAATCTAAAATTTCTAAATCAATTTGAGTCTGCCTCATAAGAAGAAATTGTGAAATTTCCTGTTATTTTACTTCCTATCTGAATGCTTTACATCATCCATATGTTTTTTTCAATCTCTAGTAGAGTATATAGTTTTTCAGATAGAATTAATATTCTCAATATTCTATTCTGCCCAAAGAAATCATTAAATTCAGAATTATTATACTCATCCACTCCTGGAGATAATGGGAACTTTTGTCTTCTTTGCAGCTTCCCTTGTTTTCAATATAAAGAAAATTATCTTCTTTGGTTATCCCCTTCTCTCACAGAAGAATTAAGGTGTGAACACTTTCTAAAGTTCGTTCCTTCCACTCAGTTGTTTTCCCAGGTCTGTTTTCTTTGTGGTACATCCAGGTTTCAGTTTTCTCCAGAGGCAGTAGTTTTTGCATAACAACTGTTTTATTTGG
Organism: Phainopepla nitens; assembly: GCA_013400175.1. Lineage (NCBI taxonomy): Eukaryota > Metazoa > Chordata > Aves > Passeriformes > Bombycillidae > Phainopepla > Phainopepla nitens. The sequence goes on from VXBQ01000046.1 coordinate 21,478, forward strand.
TGCCCAGATTCAACTTAAAGTTCCAAATGAAGATGGAGGAACACTCCATCAGAAGGGGCCAGACAAGCAGCCACACTGACCAAAACAAAGGATGGTAAATGTGTATCATCAGAAACAGAAATGTAGAACAGAATCAAGCTTTATTCTGACTCAGCTTCTCAAGCCTGCAATTTATGAGGCTGAGAGGGCATGAAACAACTGCAGCCTCATTCCTGAAGCTGATCTCTCTGCCTGTCTTCCACAACCGCTCATTTATTCGGGAGAACTGAGGAAGGATGTCATAAGTAAAGCAAACACCAGTATAAAGCTTTCAGTTCCACAGGTCAGGCTACCATAAGTGTGCATATTAGTACAACATTGGGGAAGGAAGGTTAATAGCACACACTATAAAATATTAACTGAGGGAAACAATACCTTATAAGAGCTAGCATATCCTACATTCAGTCTTATAGTAACATGACTCTACATCAGTATTCACCACCAAAAGCCTCTCTGCTCCATAACTCTGATATCCATGATCACTTGCCCATGGAAAAAATATATCCTTTTCAAAGTACACTGTTTCTGTGAAAAGGGACTACACAGGCACCAATATGTACCCTATAGGCTAATAGGGAGCAGAAGATAAAGGATGTAAAAAGAGATGTGATGACAGGCACGAAACAAGGCAAGTTCAGTTGACATTTTGAATATGATTGCATTTTAATGTATAGTCAGGAAGACTGGACAGGAAACGTTATTAGTATAGGCTTTCTTATACCATTCACACTAATTCCCACCTCCATACAGTCCAGATACTTCACCACAGCAGTCTCTTTAGCTTTCTGTTATAGAAAGTACAAGGAAGTACAAAAATGCACAAAAATAAAGAGATAAAAAATAATTAGTTAAAAGTTTTCAGTCTTTTGAAGGGAGTGACGCCCACTGCATCTCTGGTAGCATTTTATTTTAGTGTGCCTTCTTTTATTTTACCCATCTTCAATATAGGAGATGGCCCTAAAGCACAAATCTCAAATGTAAATCTTAAATTTCCTAAATTTTAGGGTGTCTGAACCTAAGGATTTGATTCAGACTTGGTATAAATATCATCTGGTAAGAATCTTACTTGAATGTCAGAGTATGAGGCACCTCAAACTAAGCTTAGAAGTATCTCAGTCAAATGTACACATACAGAATGAGAAGAAGACTCTAGAATTTTAGAAGGAACCCAAATGCCATTTAAAAAAAAACCTTTAGATAATACAACAGTGCACTGGCTCTGGCTGGGATGGAGTTAAATTTCTTCACAGCAGTCAGCATAATTTTTGTGACCAAAACACTGCTGTCAACTCACCCATATTTTAGCTGCTACAGAGCAGTGCTTGCACAGCATCGAGGTTTTGTCTGTTTCTCACTCAGCCTGTTTTGGGCAGGGGCCAGGGATTGGCAAGAGACTGTGAGGAGACACACCTGGGACAGGTGACCCAAAGAGACCAAAGGGATGTCCCATGCCATCTAACATGATGCTTAGCAATAAAGACTCGGGGATGAGTCTTTCAGAGATTGGCTAGACATCAGCCTGGTTTTGGGATGTGGTGAGCCACAGCTTTTTAATCATTTGGGTTTTGCTTTTTTGACTCCCCTACTTTTCCCCTCTTCACTTAAACTGTCTTTATGTTGAGCTGTGAGGTTTTTCTCACATTTGCTTTTGCAATCCACTCCCCCGTTCTGATGAAGGGGGAGTGAATGAGCAGCTGGTGGGTGCTTAATTGCTGATCAGGGTCAACCACAAAGATTAAAGCATCTAATTTTTCAAAGAGAAGAAAGGAAAATGGAATTATTTCTGTGCTATATCTACCAAATAGAAGTAGAAATGAAAGATAAAAAACATTACTCATTTTTCAAACCAGAGTATTTTCAAGGGCCATACTCCATGGCCATGTAGGTGACAAGCATTTCTCTCAGGTGCCTTTTCTTTACTACTAGACACTATATTTGGATAGCCTTATTAGATTTTCTCTTGGTAAAAACTGGCTTCCTAAATATGAACAGAAGTTTTATCACTGCTCATGTCTCAAGAACAGATTTTGAAAGAGGCTTATAAATCTTTTGTCCTCTACACCAAATTCATTCTCCAGACACTAAGTTTCATAACCCAAAAATTAGACAGGTAATTGTGTTTTATTTTCCCAATTTAAAAAAATCCGGAAAAGGACGTGGAGTGTCCCGTGCAAGGCCATAATACACACTAGAGTCAGGGATGGCTACCTTTCCTTTTTCTAAACCCTGTCTTTACGTCTGTAGATGACAATCTTGCTTCTGACAATAACCCACATGGGTTTCCTTCTTTGTTTCTTTCGGAATCCTGATATAGCAGAACTTTTGGAGCAGTCTATGTTTGATGTTTTCTACAATTATGTTAAAAATCCCTTCTGAACACTACCTCTTCCAGGCATGACTGTATACCAATTTGTGCAACTCAAAAAGGACAGAGAGGTGCATAGTTTAATTTTGTTTATTTATTCCTGCCAATTTAACCCTTTCTTCAATAATTAAACAATGGGACTGTTTACCCTCCCTCTTAATTAGTCACTGGCTCTTTAAACTGAATGGTAATGATCATAAGCGATTCTTTATGTCTTTCATGTTAAAGTAAAGGACTCAGAGATATTTTTTTCTCCCAAGTTGTTGTTGAATTTGCCATCAGGACTATTCATTGCAGAACTAGCTGCAATTAGAGCAATTATGCAGATCACATGTCTTTCCAGTTTAATAGCTGGCTTTTGTTTTGCTTCCTTTTTTCCCTTCTTTTTTTTTTTTATTTTATTTTTTTTCTCCTTATGCTGCAGCTTCTCTAAACCAAAGAGGAGGATAAGGAAAGACAGACAGACACCGAAGTGGACCACCTACTGACTAGGTCCCACCATGGAACTGGATAATTTGTTAAATACCTTTGTGCTGGAGGAAATTCCTATGGGGGGCTTTGCATCTCAGCTTGCCAAAGGTCATCATCACAACATCACCCCATGCTCTCTTTCTGCTTCCCAGGCAGGAAGGGGATGGCACACTCTGCAAACACTGATAAATGTCTGTTCTCTGCAAAGCTGCTTAGAGTGGGTAACTAAACCAAGCCATGAACCAGATGGGAAACAACACACACAAAAAAAGCAAATATAAAGCAGCCTGCATTGTAAAAGCTGTAGAAGGAAAAGATCTTAATCTCAGGTACCTGTTTATCTTGCCCCTGCCTCACAAAGAAAAAACCCAGATCACTAATTAACCCATGCAGCACAATACAAGCTTACAGAGCACCTGTCAGAAATGTATCCGCAGGCACACTAGATATCTCTATGCATGTGAGATCCTGATCTTCAAAGAACAGTGTAAACAAATCTAAAAAACTGCTATCCTGCGCGGCATAGTCACAAGAATAATTCTGCTCCTCTCTCTCCAAAATACTCCAAAAGCCAAAAAACCAAACCAAACCAAAACCACAAATAAACCTTAAAAGCCTGGGTGTTGTCCTCAAATACTTAACTTTGAAAATTTAGAGACCGTAACACAACTTATTTCCTGTTTTTTCAGAATTGCTATAAAGAAAATATACTGCCTGTGAAGCAAACACTAGCATCATGTCCAGGCTTCAAAATTACACAGATAACTTTACAAACAAATAAGTAACTCTGACATATTTTCTAACCACACTAAAAAAATGGAGTCAGAAAATTGACCACCCCTAAAAAGATCACGCAATAAGATGACAAAGAATTGTTGGCACATCAATTGCATTTTATAATTGCATCCAAACTTTCAAATACACCTAAACTTATCCTTAAAGGAAATCTGATGGCATATATATTTTATAATCCATTTGAAGCACTTGGCTGCATGTCAGAGCTCAATTAGCAACAAACATTATGCATCATTTGCAAAACATTTTAGACAACAATTCCATATAATAAGAGCAGAACTTTGAAAAATTTGCCTTTTACACATGCGTAATTTTGTCTGTAGACATCAGGTGAAGGTGTTTATGAGCATTAACAGGATTGGTTTTATTATTTGTTAGTTCTTGAAGTGCAAAAATATATCTAATGTGTGTGCATGTTATGCAGCCTTTTATCTCCTCTGTCCTGCTGCCTGAATAGCTCACACACAGGAGATAAAACCACATCCAAATGTGAAATGAATATTATAAATATGAAATTCTAACAATGAGCTGCTGCACTCACTCTCAGAATCTCCAGCACAGTCAGCCCTTTTGTATTGTCTTGCTGGAAGAAACAGATTCAAGAAGGTTCAAATTTCACTGCTCAATCTCCTGCTGAGAATGTAGTAAGAAATTAATAATATTGACAGTTTTACATCTTAACAACTTGAGGACCTGCATCTGTCTTTTGAGAGAATTTGGAACTAGTATAAGATAATGCAGGAAGAAAAATTAAAGGTGTTTGCAATAAAATCAGTGGAGTTTAAAGGTGAGCACTAAACTATCCTCTGTATGTCTCTGTATCTTCCTGTTCTGTAAGCTATGCAGATCAACTGCATGAATAGGACTGAATTTACAGACAAATACGTTACACACTTACACACATATATAAGTTTTCTTAACTTGGCCTGTATCTGTATATGACACTGATTTTAACAGCCTTTAATATAATTACTCTCATTAATGTCAAATGGCTTTTAGTCAGAACTCTGATCAAACAGTTTGACACTAATGAGACTCATTACATTAAGAGCTTCCAAAAAGTTCGAGTTCAAATCTTGAGATTATTTGATCAATAGCATAATACCATGTGAAATACATAGAACAATGATACTGCCTCTTGTTAGCCTTCAAATAATTTAAGTATTTTTGCTACTTTGACAATCAATGAAGGACACCAGTTTACCATAAACATTTTAAAAGGGCAGTGTAAGATTTTGACTTGTCATGTTTAAAGCACAAGATGCTCTTCATCTACTTGTACCCTCTACCTCTTCAGGCACACAAAATGAATAATGTTACTTGGAGCTTCTAATGTTACAACAAATATAATGTCTGCAGCATAAGGAAAATCTTAGTTATGTTTGCAATTACAGAGTTTCACATAGGCAAGCATGATAGGTGGCTCACAGGTTACAAGATGACCTCAAGTCATCCCTTGTCATTTTCATGGTCTCCTAATGCACACAGGAGGGAAAGGACGAGGAGAAATGCAATAGCACACATCGAGTATGCCTTAGATTTAGCTGCATTGTTGCATTATGGTACTATATGCTGCAGTTAGTATAAACCCAGCACAGTAATTTCTAAATCACCATTTCCCAGTTGCTCCAGGGGAAGCATAGCAGACCAGTTTTCCTAAAAATGAGTTCATGGTAAAGCCAGAATTCTTCTCAGATAATGTCAGCAGTTTTTCACAGAACATCCAGCCCTGTTCTTGAGTGTAAGTGTTTTCTGATTTTGCCTTAGTTTGTTTTGTGTACTTTACAGGTCGTTTTCCAACATATTATGCAACTTGTTATCTCAAAAAACCTCAAAAAGAAAAAAAAACTTATTTGAACATCTGGAGATTAAAATCTGAATTAACAGTCACATTTTCATCATGTTTAGATGTTTCTGAGTTTCACTTTCTTTCCTTTCCAAGAATAAATCTGGTAATCTCTTCTGAGTTTTATTAGGTCACTCATGAATGGATTTCATTAACTAAGAACAAGTTTCCTTGAGACATTTAGTTGCTACAGCTGGCATCCATGTGTTAACTTCTCATCGCCACAGCATCTCCATATGACATTAGGAGATGAAAAGCTTGCTGGTTGTGTTATACTGTTTCCTCTGTTTATGTTTTCTGTTTTGTCCTCACCTGTGGTATTCCTGGTNNNNACCTGTGGTATTCCTGGTCCTAAACAAAGCATGTTCTGTTGGAGAAGGAATTATTGTTTTCCTAATGATTACAGCAATATTCAAGCATCATTTCCTGTACCTGCGGTAACAGCAAAGATATTATTCAGAAATGCCTGCACCACCTTTGTCATCTTGAGACCGTCTTGTAGCAGTGTGAACAAAGTGTGTCCATGCATCTAAAGGCTCTGAGTCAGGAATGAATACATTTGGACCCACTCCAGAGACAGTCAGCCAGCATCACAGCTATGTGACCTGAATCAGTGACCTCCCGCAGGTGTGCTGGGAACACACCGTCCTGATTCAGTGACCCAGATACTCTTCACTATTACACTCATGGAAAGGTGGACTATTTTTTCTGACAACAGAGCGATATACAGCTGTGGAGTTGATCAGAAAACTGGCCAGAACTGGAGCTGACCCAGCAACTCAGATCATAAAATTGACTAAGTGAGCACATGACACTGTCTATTGCCTGTTGCTGTGTTCCTCTGCCACAGTGAAAGTAACAAGACTGAATTCCTTCTACTTTTTACTAAATGTCTACCAGAAATTGTAACTTCTTACTCATTATTTTAGTGCTAGGAGGGATTATATTGTTTTTTTGGTTTGGTTTATTTCATAGATGGATGGATAGATAGATAAAATAGAAAGTGAATTAAGTGGCACAGGGTATAACAAAATCTATCTGTGCTGGCAAGTCCTATAACTCAAAGGGTATTTCTTCTCTCTATGATGGTACAAATACGACTCTTCTGGTTAGAAGGCTCAGTCTTTTTTATCTCTCAGGGAGAGCTAGCACAGATTTTAAGGCGCTGTCTCTCAGGGTCACACAGATCTGGTCCAAGGCACATTCCCAGAAAACATATTGATGATTACAGAGTTTATTTCTTGGGCAGAGTTTAAAAATTAGCTTTTAAATGTCACATTCATAGTGTATCTGTGAGCATGACTCGGTTGCATTCAGGAAGCGTTCTTGAAAGGCAAAGGGAACTTAATGAACTGGTATATTGGCAGTGGTGATAAACTATATGCTGTACATACACTTCTTATGTTATGAATGTTCAAGCTGAGAGCCATGACTGCAGAACAGACAAAAATCCATTCACTTTCCAACATGCAAATATCACACTCAGGGTGGCTCTCCACAGAAGCTCCTTCCTTTTTGATGAAGTGTTTTTTGGAACTGCTATCTATCAAAACTATGCATTCTGTATGCTAAACAGGTCTCTGCACCATATTTGTTTCATGGAATAATCTGCATGAAGAAAAACAATGCAAATGCAAAGGGTCACAGAGAGGCACCAGACTTTTAACAAGTATATTGGCAAATGTTCTCATTTGCACTGTTTGCTTTTGAGTTGCTTAGTTGCTGAATCAAAAATTTAAAAATACAAATATGTGGTTCTGAATTATCCAACTGAGGAATCAACACAGAAGAGACAAAAAAGAACTAAGGCTGATACAGAAAGGAAGAAAAAGTCAAATGGTTATGTGCGCAGAAAAACTAGATGTAATTTAGAACCAGGTTTTTATATTTCTTCCAGAATGTGTGAAAATTTTCTGGGAGCAATCTAATCTCCTCATGAACTGTGCCAGTTTCATTTCCTAAGAGCAGAGAAAGACAACAAAACCTGTCTTTTTCATCACTCACAATATAATCCAAACCAAAATTACTTTCATTTTAAAAAACAGTTACACAGAAAATGTACTTTATTGTGAATATCAGATCATTTACAAATGTGTGAGCATTTAACAGCAAGAAAATTAATACATAAAGAGATCATAAATCATATATTACCCATGTAGTAAAGCTGCACAGTATTCTTATCAGTAATTAAAAAATATCCATTTCAGTCTTACGTTTGACCAGGGGCTAAACTTTTCTACCTATTTTTTGGAATTAATTACTTTTTAAAAATTAATTCCTTATCTTTTCTCTCTCCTGTGCCTTTCTTTTTTACTCTTATAATATAACCCAATATAACAGAATAAAAAGTCTATCTTAAGATGCTCTCTAGATAACCAACTCTAAACCTAAGATGATGCTTTGTGGCTATAGATGTTCTAATTTCACTCGCTAGTTACCATCATTCTCCAGGTTCATTTCACACAATGAATGCACAGGTGAGCAGAACCAGACACACAGGAGGCTTATGTACAACATAACATTACCAGAACTTTCTCAGAGAAATGAATTGCCTGAATTAATGAGCAGCAAAATACATCCAGACTCTTCTTCTTCTTCCTCACCAGTTACTTCCTCCAGCGCTAGTTTACACAGACATATCACTGTGCTGAAGATTCACCAGTGCTGTAACTTCTGATCCAGAGTTACCATTAACCATTATGGTTGGACTCTGCACTTTGAACATGGACTACCAGTTATGGAGCACTAGTTTGTTCTCTGTCAGGAAGATATGATACCTTAGTAAGCATTTCTCAGCAATGCTGCATTACACACTATCACGGTCAATACCATCCACAAAAACTTGCAGCTACAATGGCCCTTGTTTTTCATGGTAAAGAGAGGTGAGCACAGAGAATAACATCCCAGGAGTGGTATTTACAGAATAGAAGTCTTGGGGACAATGAAGGGGAAAAATGATGAGCTGGACAAAAAGAGAACAGAAAAGTCTTACCAGCAGCAGAAAGACAAGCTGAGAAGGAAAGGCAGATTGATTGCAGATACGTGGGAAATGAAGAAAATTGAAGAAAGGGATAGCAGTATATGAAGAAGAAAATTTGGAAAAGGAAAGCACTCTCATCAATAGATTACTCTGTCCCTTGCATTAAATCAAAGAACACAGAGAGGACTTGACAGAAGCTGTCAGTACACCTCTGTTCTTTAGCAAGCAGAGCGGAGGCATCTGCAGAGATGTGCATTTCCTCTATTCATTTTAACAGAAGCACCAAAATTGTAAATTCCTTAGCAAACTGACACAGTAAAATGAATTTCTGAGGTATGCAATCAGCATCACTCCCTTGGAAAGGAACACTTGCCACTCACAGTATCTGTATTTGTAGCTGGAACATTCTTACTGTGTCTGTGTTTCTGCCCTCCGTTTCCTTTCAGACTTAAAATCTGACTGGATATATCAAAAATAGCTAAATATTTTTCCATTTTTGTTTCAAATTAATAAAAAAATCAATGAGAACTTCAATTCCTGCAGTCTTGACATTGGTTTAATTACTACCACAACAGGGTAGAGAACACAGAGGTTTCTCTACTCTTCTGAGTGGTAAGCCCTTTAAATTCTTCACTATTCAGGAGCAAGTAAGCTGGTGAATGGAATCTTATGAGAAAAGGCTATGCCACAGGTCTGGCCTTGAACTCCCTGAAGAAAGAATTACAACTGAATTATAACACAATTAATTATTACTAAATCACCTACAGAGTGATTTATATCAAGCACAGAAGCTGTATGTCCTAATGTACCATTTCCCAACTTGTTC
>VXBQ01000046.1:37728-49133 GCA_013400175.1 Phainopepla nitens
CAGCCGCGGCCGCCGGCTCGCCGCGGAGGGCGTCCCGACCCCCGTGTTGGCGGGGCGTGCGGAAGGAGGAGGTGGCAGGGTGTCCCGGAGCGGCTGCCAGGCGTGCGGCTGCCTGCGGCGCTTCGTGGGGAAGGAGAGCGCACTGGTGGGGCCAGGGCTGCATCTGGGCTTGGCTAGATCCAGACATCACCGCGTCAGAAAATTCTTGGGTCCAGTCAGGTTCAGGAACTGCAAGGGAGTAAACACCTGGTTCTCACTGGATCCCATCACACTGAAAAATGCCCCACTTCTACAGTTAGGCACAGCTCTCTTTAAAATGTCCTAACAGCACTTTTTCTTCAGGAGTTTATACTCAGTATTCTAGGCTTTCCTCGAAGTTGTTTTCAAAATACGAGTTGCATATGTAGGGTTTACCAGGTGAGTGCCTAGAAAATAAGCAGTCCTGTTGCATGCTTGGGTGCAAATATCCAAGTACATTCTTTCTAGACAGTAGTTTATTCTGTCTAAATGGAAAGGTTAGAAATGAGCATTTACAGGTACAGAAGGCTTCCTTTTATACACGAGATTTACAAAAATGCAGCTGTGTTTACACTCCAGGCTTTTCATATGAACCAAATCAAAGCAAGACCCGATTATTATTGTGTTTTAAAATGAGTTCCCACTTACTGCATCATTGAATCAAAAGTTTAAAGTACATCTCAATGTTCCCACTCATTGCAAGCCTGAATAAGACAGCTGTGTGGTCAATTAAGATAAATAATTTACATGAGAAAAGCTGGAAAATGTCACTGGGGTAGCACAAAACATGATGTGTAAAGATGCAGTTGCTTAGAAAAACTGAGTACCAACTTCTCTTCTGGAGTGCTTAAGCAGGCAGGCAGTACTACTTCCAGCTGGAGGCAGTAAAGTTTGGGAGGAAGATTGCATGTCAAAATTGAAGTACTTCTTTGGAACTACCATTTAAGAATCAAATTTTTTTGCGTTGTCTTTCTTTTCAGTCTTACATGTTTGTTGCTCAAGATGTTTGTATACCTGTCTGGGCCCTTACAGTGCCAAAATGAGCAACAGTTCGTTGCAGTATGCACCTTTCCCCATTTTTTCTTTTGTCAGGCTGGCTGGTCAGCTCAGAGTCTGCCTTTTTGTGCTTTGCATATGCAAACCCCATCTTGAATTAAGGAAAGAATGTAGTAAGCCTCTGTTATTTCTTATGTCTCAGTGGAAATGTCTGTATACAGCTATGAGATACCAATAATGGATTAATAGCAGGTTAGGTGTACAGATGAGAATGAGAGAAAATAAGAGACTGTAAGTAATTAAAAATTGGAAAATACTTTACTAGGTATATGGATGAAAAAAGAGCAGACTGTGTGTCTAGGTAAAGACAGAGTAAGGTATTAACTTTTGGAGAAAGGGAATCGGGAGCAGTTTGGACAGGTGAGGTGGACTTGCCCATAGTGAGCTTTTTTCGTAGATCTGGCAAAGCAGGAAAATATTTGACACAAAACAAGAAGTGCAAAAAGAGGGTAAGAATGGGGCAATTATCTGCCGGTTATTATTGACAATTGCAAGCAATCAAAAAATTTATTTTGTGTGAGATGTTGAAAGATGTTCTCCTAGCTGAATATGCTCTGAAAACAAGATACACCAATAAGCAGACTTTTCTCATAGAGTTACACAATAGGCATAATATTTTTTGTTATATTAAATTTATTAGCTCACCTTTCAAAAGAAAGTGCAGAAGGCTAAATTGAAATTCCACTGCAGCTGGTCCAAAGAACCAACTTACAAATTGTCCAGAAAAATAACTTATTTAAAATATTTAAGATAAGAAGTAGTGAAACTGTATAAAAATGTCAGGTAGTTCCAAACCCAGAACATTCTGACAACAATTGCATGATTAGAGCTGAAGGGAAAGAGGGGCTCTTGAAGGTCTTATTTACACTGACCATTCTGTTAATTTTGTGTTTGTGGAAAAATGGCATTGAAAGGTACATTAAATTGATCAATGGAGATAAGACCCAGGAAGACTGTGAATTATAAATACTGGGCAACATCCCTTCTCCGACTTTTTGTTATTTAGTGCATTCCTTGTAACTGGAGGAATTTAACTTACTGTTTTTTGATGCCTATGTAATTTGATGAATATCCAGTTGAGTCTTGAAATTCCTCTTCAGTAATTTTCATTGTCATGGCAAATCTGCAAAGGCTTGCTAAATGACTGGATAAGTCAATCAGAAATAGATGGCAAAAGGGGCTGTTAAAAGAGGCCTTGAGATGATCTGCTGGTGAGCAATTGAGAACTCTTTCTCTCACGGCTTCTGGTAAGCTTTTGTTGCTCTCAGACTTCTATGGTCTTTGGTTCTTGTTATGAAAACTCAAAGCTTTAGCTTCTCTGTTCATTGAAATGAGGAATTTTCAATTAATTTTTATGGAACACAGCAAAACGGAGAAAGAGTCCTCTTTAATTCTATGTTTTTCCAGGCTATGTGTTCTGTTTCCTGTTTCCTACAATTTGCTCTGACATACTTCTTGTTTATCTTGTACTTCCTGTATTACCGATGAGAGGTATGTCTTCTGTGTTTCGTTGGACCTCAGAATTACACAAAGTAATATCAGGAGTTAAATGCATAGAGTTCACTTCTTTCCCCCTTTTCCAGTGTAGGTTTTTCTGTCTTACCCTTGAAGTGCAATTAGCAGTTTCTCTAGCTGGAAAAAGGGTTGTTTTGTTCTTTTTGCATGGGTCTTCCAAGACGGTGGTCTGGACTTGCAAGCCCTCTGGGTCTGTGATAAGATAAAACAACTCCCTGGCTGCTTTATGTTACACTAAGTTCCATGCTGGATGGAGCAGTTTGGGGTATAGTGCATCCTCCAGCACCTCTTTGCTGGCTTGTTTTCTATTTTGCGGTGGCCACAGAAAGTAGACCTTACCTTAGAGCAAAATATCTGTCACTGACATTCAGGAACATTTCTTTCACTGTTGGCAGCTGTCAAGGGTTAAGCAAATTGTCTGTGTAGCATTCTGTAGAGTTGGTTTAAATATTGTGACTATTTGCTGTCATCAGGTGCCAGGAGTTTCTTGTTCAGGAAGTGGATTTTTCTTAAAGGTTCAGGAGCACAGGAGAAACAAACAGTTGATACCCCAAAGGTGATGGAAGAGATAAAGATATATGTGGTTGCAACAAGGGAGAGAAATACTACGATAGTAAACTTCAGATCCTACTCTTCCTTTTTTCTTTCTTAATTGTAGGCAGGAGCTGAGAATGGTTTAGCACTTTCCCACGTCACATCTTTCTTCTCCTAATAGTATTCTTTCAGGAATTTTACTTTTCTGATCTCTTTCGGAATTGAGTAGCCTGTTCCCTGCCCTTTGCAAGTGACAGACCACCCTATCCCTACAATTTTCTTCCTGCAAGGAATAGATACTATTAGCCAAAAGTCACCTAAGTGTGCTGAGCTTGAGTCGTGCCTCAGGAATCACAGTAAGATAAACAGATTTGGTTTTCTAAATAATGGAAATGCTGATATCACTTGCCAATAAGTGTTTTGTGGTGGGTTTGTTTGTTTGTTTTGATTGGGAATATTGGTTTAAAGCCAGCAGATCACACAAAGATTTAGTAAATAATATTTCAAACCTGTTCATGTCAACATTTCATTTCAAACCTGACATTCCAGTGATGTCACAGGGAAGATGTTGTGTAACAAGGTCGATTGATGGGAAGAATGGCTGTTTTTCATTTTCCAAATCTATTCCTGATGGAAGGCAAAAGTAAATTTTGCAGACTAAGTTGTTCAAATTGCAAGACAAGGAAGCAGTTGAGGAAAAAAGGAACTTATTTTGAGATAAAAAGCGTAAACTAAGATTGTTGTCTTCGGCAAAGGAAGGAGTTTGCTGCCTTTTGAAGGCAGTTTGAAGCCTCCACCACTTTGCAAGGATGTCTAAAAAAAGCAAGATGATAGGCCTTTGCACAAAGAAGTTCAAGTACCCTATAATATAGATGGATAATAGAAGAAACATGCCTCTCAAGAGCCTGTGTGCTCACAGCATTGAAATTGAGTATGCCTTATTAAAATTTAATACCTGTAATAAGTTTAATGAAGTCCTAAGTACTAAGGATACGAGTACCAGGACAACGGTATTAAATGAATTAAAGCTAGGTGTACTCTAAGTTGTATGTGTATGCAGATATGTAAAGTGGGATTAACACAAATACACCGAGGAAAACTGAATTTTCTCTTACACATAGGAAGAAAAAAGTGCATTTAGGGGTGGTAAAGAATAACCGCCAGCAGACAAATATTTGGAAAAGGTAAACCCTGGAACAAAATTTTTGCAAATGCTCATAATGCCACAGAACCAGTACAGCTGAACATGTTGGGTGCTACAAAGGGTATACCATGACTCTTTCTTCATACTTAGTGGTAGTTTTCTCATCTCTGCAGTTAAAAATGGAAGGGAGGAGGGAGAGAGAACAGATCTTGGTGCTGGTAAATGTGAGCTTTTCGTTAGGAGGTGGATGAAGAGAAGGACTGGCTTCTGGTCATGCAAGCAATCTAGTAGTGTTCATCTGTTGTTACAATATGAAGGAAGATGATAATCTTGTTTAACAGTATAGTGGTCAACCTACAAATTGTGTGATGATTTCTTTATTTAAAGCCCTTAGGCAAGAACAAACTAAAATATATTTTTAAGAATAACAGCTAGGCACAAGCCCAGTTTACAAATGGCAATGTTTCTGTGAACTGCTTCTCTCAAATGAAGTGCAGAAGTGGACCAGACTAGGTTAAATGGAAGAACTGGAAGAAATCTGTAAAACATACTGAGGTAACTCCGTAGTGCATCTTACCCCTGGTATGACTGCATTCATGTCTGGTGTGACAATCTGACTGACAATGGCTAAAGCTGTAGATGTGAAGGGCAAGAGGGAAATCACTACAGATCAGTTTGTCCACTGCGGTGACTTTAAGGAAAACCGACTATGCCCACATTTCCTGCCAGATACATAACCAGTTTTCAAAGGTCTTCAGTAAGGAAGTTCCACACTGTCAATGGAGGTAGCGGTTTTTGTGGGTTTTTTTCTTTCTTTTTTTTTTTTAATACTCTTTGCCCTGGTGAAGTTGAAACTGTATTAGTGTTTCTGCAACTCAAAGCTTGTGTTTCTTGTTTCTCTATGAATGTAAAGAGTAGCAACATCAGAAAAGTTGTAGCATTTCCCTCCTTCAGACTTTTGTGTTTTCCCTCCAAGTTCAGTCCTTTCCTTTGTTTTAGGTAGGTGAGGCTTTCACTGAGCTGTCTTGCTGTTTGACTGTGGTCTTTCTAAGAGATCCTCATCTTGAACAAGGAGCTGCCAGAGCATTACAGCTGACTACAGCATAAGGATTCCTTCAGCTGTCTTCAGGAAAGCACTCCTGTTTATGTAACCCATTATGGCATTTGTCTAGCCTGTAACCATATGACATTCTTGACAGAGTTCAGCCTGTGATCTGCTATGGTTCACAGACTGATTCTGCCAAATTCCTAGCCCATTGTTCTCCAGTCTGAATTTATTCAGTAGGTTGCTATTTATTAGGTGTAGCACTTTGCTTATGCCTTTACTGGATGTTGTCCTGCCTTTCTAGACCATGTTTGTTTTGAATTCTGTTTCTGCCCTTCAACATACTAGCATGAAATCTCTTGAGTTTTTATGTATCTTGTCTTTTCTATGCCAGTATTCAGGTCACTAGTTGAAATATTAACCAAAACAATTTCAAGAGGAACTCTGGCAGGTAATTGCTTGCTTCCTTGCTGTAATAAATAGATAAATCAGTCTTGCTTATAAAGTTTTGACCTACTGTTCCATAGTTTAATTCTGTGCCCTGCTTCAGGAATTTGATACTATTACTCAAGTAGTACTTGAAGATAGATTAAGTTTTTAATTTACAAAGCATCTGCTCCCAATAAACCTAAATAATATAACAAATATAAAATTTGCGTAATAATGGATTGGACGGAATCATGAGTGATGTGTACCTTAAGATGTTCATAAGTGGATTTTGACTCCAGTTTTAAACTAATCTGAAATTAACCAGTTCTAAAAGTGATTTTTTGGGTTTTTTTCGGACTTACAGACTAAATTTAGTCATGGCCAGTGTTATATATCTGCTCTTGTGCTTAAATGGTCATCTGTCTCTCCACGACGTTTGCAGGGCCAGCCTTTATTTTGCTTCTGTAGCTTCTGGTTTCCTATCAGAAGATAGAAGGTAGCCTTCTGACTCCTACAGTCATCATAGTTGCTGTGTTTTGCTGACATCTGTTTGCCTTGACCAGAAATGTACAACCTCCCCACTTTGTACAGTGCCATAAATAATGCTCATTGTCAGGCAAGACATTTCCAGTGTCCTACTTGCATGTTTTTACAGCTGTGTTGTGTGGTTCTGTGACTGACCAGTGTACCTTTCTCTTCTCCTCCACATAATCAATTTTAAAATCAGCAAGTGAGGAAATACACATCCACCATATCATGTGTACTCTTTGTCATCTGCCAAACACAGGAAAAGAAATGATCAAATAGAATCCTGCTTGCCAAAGATACATACCTTAAGACAGTAAGTGTTTCTTTGGCAACATACTGGGCCCAGTTCGATTGATATTTGCAGAATGAAAAACTGTTTGGAATGAAGCATTGGCAAGTCCAGCAGTGTATGAGAACTACAGAATGACGTCCTGCCAGAACAGCTTGTTGTGGACATTCTTGTGCATTACAAGATGTTGCACAATGGAGGTGAGATTGTAAAAAGCATGTTATTCACGCAAGATGGAATATACAGTTCTAAACAAATCAGGAAAAAAAATTGTATGCACAGACTATTCCAAATAGGAGGAACTTGATCCCTGCTGGCATACATTTTAATAAGGGATAGCCATTAGCAAGGGCCCATCTTTGCTCAAGTTACATTTTTTTTTTTGGCTTTGTTTTTTTCTATTTAGGACGTTTCTGTGCCAGCAGGGAACAAGCATCCCTTAGGTTTGTGTTCTGAGGCCGTATTGGAGTTAAGAGATGCTGCAAGTCACAGCTGAAACCTGTGCTATATATTTTATTCAAACTAGAACAAAATCAATGAGTTTTGTTGTAAGAGTGCTTAGAAGGCAGTGAAGTGTAACAGAACAGTGGCTGTGTGTCTGAAAGTCAAGCCTAGAACTGGATAATGTTCTCCTTTTAGAAATACATAGTTTAATCAGTGGTAGCATGTAGTGATATTTATATCAGCTTGAAAGTAAACTTTCTAACACAACTTGAAGTATTAGAATGCAGGCATTCTTTATTACAATGCTGTACACCTTCAGAGGATTTTCCCTCTAATCCAGTGTGTGTTGTGAAACTTCACAATAAGGTATTTATTCCATCATGATCATACATATTCATTACAATTACTTCCTAGCAAATACATAAACTTCACTTCTAGAACCAACTTTGCAGGGGCAGTAGAAGTAAGCCTCCACCCCTCACTAGAAGTCGTTTAGTGGTCCTCAAATGTTATCTAAAGGGGTCTCTGGTGGTCGTATTCACTGTGTGCCCCCAATATTATAAATGTTGCCTGGAACTTACTTGAGGGCATATGCAGTTGTTTCTTGCTATATAACTTTGTCACAAAATCTAGTAGGTTCTTCATTATCTTTTTATCCACTGGTTCTAGCTATGTTTAGCATCCTGTATGCCTACTTTTACATTCCTTTTTCTAATTTGCTAGTTAGTCTTTAAGCTATATTTTGCAACTTCAAGGGAACCGAAAATTTCCATTCTCTGTGTTGTCTGTCAGTAGTTTCCCCTCTGGATAAACCTAGAGAATATTTCCTTTTCTTTTATGGAGCTTTTCTTTGCTGAACATATTTACACAGTAACATGATGTCTTAAAAACAGATAGGAAAGAAAACACGTGCTGTGTGGCACCTTTAAAGCCAGTAGTATGACATCCAGGCCATGGTGAAGTTGATCCTATAACATTTTTGTTCGCCTGCACAGCCCTTATTCAAGTAGACCCAAAAGGATGAAAGGCCATTCTGAGTCTGATAGAGGATCTGTCTAGGTGCCACTACCGTAGGCACAGGCAGTGGTTTACAGTTTCTGTCCTGGATGAGGAAGAACAAAACAAGCATCTAACGCTTTTCCCTAACGCTCCCTTCAGCTGTTCTTGGCAAAGGAGTCTGCCTGAGCTGGGTATTGTTTCTGCATACTTACGAATTCCCGATGTTTGCTTTGTGCAGATTCTTGTTCAGTCTTTGAAGTAAAACTAAAATTTAGCATCCACAGTATTCTGTGGCAAGAGTTTTTAAAGTTTGCTACTACACTGTGTGAAGATGCACCTCTCTTTTGCTTGTTACTTCCTAGCTTTGTTAGATGGCTCCTGAAAGAGATGGTGAAAGGTGATTTTTGTCCACTCTTAAGCCATGCATGATTTTTTTAGACTTTGCATATTTTCCCCTAAATTATGTTGTCTCTAGACTGAATGGTTTTAGTTTACTTTGTTATTCCTCATAAAACTTCTGTTGTACCTTACCTTACCTTTGTTCTTTCTTCTTTTCCTCCTTGGAAACCTTTTTGGGTCTATTATGTCCTCTTTGAATAGAGGGAAGCTGGAGCTACACAGTACTTAGTGTGGCAAAACATTGCATTATTTTCATAATACCACATACTCTGCTTTATTTTTCATATTATAACTAACGTCTAGTGTGTAATTTATTGAGGGAATTTCAGCTGAGCTGTGTTCCAGTGGATTAGTCTACCATAACCTTGAGATTGTCATTCTTTAATGGTGCGGTACTGGGCAGCTCTGAACAGCTCATTTTAGTGTGACGTTCGGTTTGTATGTAAGTTAATCCACTTTTGTCTGTATTTGATTTCATTTGATAACGTTGTCACTCAGTTTTGCAGGGTCCTTCTACAGTTCATACACAGTCAACTGCTGCAGTTTTTTCATCTGTCATGGCTGACATCTACACCTCATTGCCCACTCTTTTTCCCAGACATATCTTTTATAATGAAATAGTGTAGATTTCAGAAGAAGTTCTGCAATGGAACTCAACAGAACTTCATCTGGAACTTCCACTCATTGCAAGAAACTAGTTGCTCTTTAATAAAAAAGTAACTAATTACTCCAAAAGCTTTGCTTTCAGTTTTTTTTTTTTGTTTTTGGTTTTTTGCAAAGACCTTTTGCAATGGGTTCTTAAATTCTTTAAACTTGTTGGTTAGAGATATTGTCAAAAGCGTTTTGGAAGTTCAACCAGAGTGTATCTGTTTACCCATCTCTGTCTATATGCTTGGCTTCTTTTAAGAACAGTAATAAATTTGTAAGGCAGATTTTTCCTTTATTAAACTGTTTCCAAAGCAGTCACTTTTTACCCAAGTGTCCATGAATTATCTTATTTCTTAGTTTCTATTTATTTTTCTAGTAGTGACTTGTAGCCTCATCTCACACCTCCTTTTAAAAGTTGACATCACATTTGTCATGCAGCTGTTCTGAAAAGTGAAAACTGTTTTTAAAATGAGATTTTCAATTACTTTAATTTTCTGAGTGTTTTTATTCAGTTATTCCACCCATGTTCCTTCAACATCCTTGTGAACTGCAGAATGTCAGCTATTGTATCTCAAGTAACTGATCTGACCTGAACTGAAGCAAACAAATCAATCAAACGCTAAACTTTGAAAAAATTGGATGCTTTTCTGAGTATGCTGTGCTCCAATGAACCAAGCATAAATGAACAGTTTTAAGCTGTGGAAGTTCCCCTACCCCTCTTGGAAATTAGCAGACCCTTACCCTACAGGACTGGGCTGCAGAGTAAGCTGTTTTCTTATGAGAAACCGAGCCCCATCTTGCACAACTGGTAGTTTTTACCAATGGTGTGTAGAGTGAAACTAATGCAGGTACCTACAGAATGGTCTTATAGCTCAGATTAGCTTACTTTGTTTTTAAAGCATTGTACTCCACAAAGTATTCAGTAGCAGTTTATAAAAATCTCAGTAGTCTCTTAGCAAGGACATTGGAAATGTTTTTGCATGTACTTGTTACACCAATAAGGCTGACAGGCTAGATGTATTCTGTTACCACCACACAACACCAGCTCCAGCCCTAGTTAGCATGGCAGTATTATTTGTGATATTCTGTACAGTTTTCTTCCTTGCTCCTTTGTAAACAAAATAATTTGCTGTCCATTAATTGAAAGCACAACATTAATAATATTTTATTCATACCTAATTGAAATAAAAGTTAACTCCCAGAGGATACTTGACAATATCTGGAATTGCTTTGACGCTTCTGACATGTGCCTATCACTGTTGTTTCTCCTTTCTGACTGTCTGATCAGGCTGAATGTTTGCTTCAGCTTGGAGTACTTTAAATTTCTATTGTCAGTGAACAACACACCCCTACCCACAGTGAATTTTAGGTCAGTGCATGATGAGGGTGGCCAACTGACAAATCCCAAAACCATCATCTGGGAAAACTGGTAGCTGTAATTAAAAGAGTTGCAGAGCTTTGTTTTCAATAAGAGTTAACTCTTCCATGATCCAAAAGGGCCCTGGACTATCTTGGCATCAAAAAAGTGGTTCTACCCTTGCAGCAGACTGCTCTTTTGGAAGCTTTCTTGTATATAAATGCCATTCCAATTGTGTGAAATGTGAGGAATTTCCATTTCTCGCCTGGCAAATAGAAATATTAATCTGACAAACATAACTGCACAGTGAGCAGTTCTAGTGGTGGCTGAAATTTGCATAGTTTTTCTGATGTTTCTTATCCTGTAGGACTCTGAAACATTGTTTCAAAATACAAATGAAAATCCATTTATAAAGAAGAATATGTAGTTTTATCCAACGCATTGCTGTCATTGGAACTGACTATCTTTTCCCTATTTTAGTATTTTGGTATGTTTAATATCAATGTATTAAACAAATGTACAACAGAAACTTGTATTCTTTCTCCAATAAAAAAATACTTTCAGGCATTCTCTCAACCCTGAAGTTGTAAGATTCTGCTCTCCAAATTAGAAGATCACCAAGGAATGTTCTTTATATGCGTGAAATGGATAGGATCTGAGAGCCTTAACTTGTTTATCATTAGTTTTAGTAAATTTAGATGTTTGTAAGGAATTGAGTGTGAGATGTCTTTGGCTTTTCTTTGTAGTCTGAAGTAATTTAGAAGCTTAAATTAGTTCTTAACTTAATGAGATTAACTACACTTATTCTAAAATGTAGGACTTGCTGGGGTCTAGGTTAAAAAAGGATTCAGTGCTTCTTCCTTAAATTCTTACTGTAGTTACCATTAAACACAGCAAAAGATTCCAGTGAATCCAGTGAAAGCTTA
Organism: Phainopepla nitens; assembly: GCA_013400175.1. Lineage (NCBI taxonomy): Eukaryota > Metazoa > Chordata > Aves > Passeriformes > Bombycillidae > Phainopepla > Phainopepla nitens. The sequence continues at coordinate 49,060 of VXBQ01000046.1, forward strand.
ATTGAATCTTCTAGCACTTGAAAAATGGTACAGTAAGAGAGATCTGTGTATATCTGAATTAATGTCACTTTTTT